>JZKD02S1797568.1:61802-76172 GCA_000966675.3 Picea glauca
GATTTTATGGAATCTTTCTTTAAATTACTTAATGATAAGAATGCCATGGATTTTTTAAAAAGTATGCTTGAGAAATATAGCATAGAGGAATGGATAGGAATAGAACCAAAGAATATTAATCATATCCATAGAAAGAAAAGAACTAGCAGAGAGTTTAGATTAAATGCAAATCTAGGAGACTTTAACATGGGAAATGTTATCCTAGACTTAGGATCAGATGTCAACATTTTTCCAAAAAAGACTTGGGAAGCAATGAGAGAACCTACACTAGGTTAATCCAATATCCAATTGAAGCTAGAAAATGAACAGAGAGTGATTCCCATAAGTATATTGAAGAATAAAATAGTGGATCTAGATGGTGTGTGCACCACAATAGACTTTGAAGTAATGGATATGGTGGATGAGTCTATACCATTTCCAACACTATTGGGAATTGATTGGGCCTTTGATAATCAAACCATAATTAATTTAAATACTAAAAATATGATATTTGAATCTGGGAACTTTAGGGTAGCATCACTTTTAGATCCTTTGGATTGTGAAATATATGTAGAACATGTGCCTGATAGTGTTCTAGAGGATGAGGTGAACCAGTTTTATAGGACTATTGCGGGTGATGAAGACTATGTGAATACAATTGCATATGGAGTACTCAGTTGGAGGAGTATTAATTATGACATGTCAGATTATGATACTGGAGTAGAAAATTGACAACAAAGATTGCATGAAGTCTCTACTAGGAGGTGTGCCAGAGTTACACATGGAGTAAGATGGGTTGGGACAAAAGTGAGATAGTTTGCCACATTTACTGAAGAGGACAATTTAGAAAAATTCTTGACAGAGTTTGAATCAGAGGTTTTGGATAGTCAAATATTATTAGTGTTGGATATAGTACTGAGAATAACACCTGCACGATGGTGGGGTGCACATAATAAGGAAATTCAGGATTGGTATCAATATAAGTGACTGATTCGCATAAGATTTGATAGGAATCAACATGATAGACTCATTAATTGATTGTGTCATTAATTGGAGATTGGTACCACCAGGGGAATAGATGCATTACTTTATTCATATATTAGAAGCAATATCAATTAATTGGTACAAGGAACAAGAACTACGCAAAGAAACTGTGAGTTGGGGTGCAGTGCAACATGACTTTATTAGTACCTTTTCATTTAAGAGTGAGAATCCATGGGTGAATATGGAATTGTCGAGGATTAAAGGGAAGATATTTGAAAATTATGGGGTAGATAAAATGACATTAGACATAGATTACAAAAGAGAAGCAATTGAACAATTAGTTTATTGTTATTAGGTCACAAAGGATGAAGAAGCAGAGGAAAACCCATGTGACATATAGATAGTAGAAGGGGAAGGATAAAGAGGGTTGGAAGGACCCATGTTACAATTAGAAGAGTTCATTGTACCTATGAATACTATATGGGTCAATATTGGGACTGAAAAGAATCCCAAGATAGCCATCATTGGGGATTATTGAGATAGTGAGACAATGGAAAAAATAACTGAATTACTGCGCGAGTATAGATATTTATTCCCAACCACATTTTCAGAGATGAAAGGGGTAGAAACAGAACTTGGAGAAATGAATATAACCCTCAGAACAAATACAATACCAGTTAGACAGAGACCATGCATATTAAGCCCCATCTATAAGCAGAAAGTTAAGGCAGAAATTGACAAAATGTTAGAATCAAGAATCATAGATCCTGTGGAAGAATTAAAATGGATTAGTCCAATGGTGGTCCAGGAAAAGAATATTGGAGGGATTAGGATATGTGTGGATCTGAGAAAATTAAATGATGCATGCCTGCATGACCCTTTTCCTACTCCATTTACATATGAGTTTTTATAGAATGTAGGAGGAAACGAAGTGTACTCCTTCACAGATGGATTTTTTAGGAAACCATCAAATCATAATTGCTCTGGAGGACAGGTACAAAAATAATTTTTCAACTGAGTGGGGGTCATATCAATAAAAAATAATTTCATTTGGTTTAAAAAATGCACCAACAGTATTTTTCAGAGTATTAGTAGCTACATTCAAGGATTTTATACATAAATTTTTAGAAGTATATATGGATGATAAGACAATATTCAGTGTATTGAAGGACTGTGTAGAAATTATGAGTTTAACGTTAGAAATATGTAGGCAATGTCATACTTCCTTTAACATTAATAATTGTATATTCAGTACACCATTTGGCATCCTACTTGGACACACTGTATGAAAATAGGGCTTGATAGTATATCCTGCAAAGATTGTTGTTATTGCCAATTTACCACCACCAAAGTCAGTGTGCTAGTTGAGAGAAACATTGGGCCAACTGGAGGGCACTATGAAGGAAATCCTACAACACAGAAGGTGTTTTTCATAGGATTATGGTGGTCCACAGTACATAAGGATGCAAAGAAATACTATCAGACCTGTAATGTCTGTCAGAGGGTGGGAAAACCATCCATAAGGGATGAAATGCCACTTATGCTCCAAGTAACTTTACAAGTATTTGATAAATGGGTTGTGGATTTCATTGGACCCATCAACCCACCAACAAGGACGTCAGGAGCTAGATACATCATCATTGGGACAAAATGCTTAATCAGATGGGCAGAAGCAGCCCCAGTGAAGGATTGCAGCATAGAAACTGCAACATGGTTTCTCTTTGAGAACTTGGTGACCAGATTTGGATGTCCTATAATTTTTTTGAGTGATCAGGGAACTCATTTTATTAACAGTACAATCAGAGATATGAAATAAGAATTTGAAATAAATCATCAAAATAGCACACCTTACCATCCCTAGGAAAATGGTAGAGTAGAAGATTTTAACAAGATTCTACAAAATGCATTGACAAAGATTTACAATGTGAATAGGGATGATTGGGATTTGAATCTATTAGCAGTGTTATGGGCTTACAAGACTACATAAAAGAAAATTACAGGGCATACACCATTCAGACTAGTGTATGGGCAGGAAGAAATGGTTCCATTGGATTATTTATTACTTAGTTTGTGCATTGCAACAATCACCAACATGATAGAAGAAGGTGTTGTGTAGGAAAGATTGGACCAGTTGATGGAGCTGGAAGAAGACAAAAATTTAGCAAGATTTCACCAAGAGGTACAGAAAGTGAAGGATGAAGCTTGGAATGATAGACACATAAAGAAGAAAATATTTAAGGAAGGAGATCTAGTTCTCCTCTATGACAACAGATATTTACAGCACCCTAGTAAGTTCAAGATACACTGGTTAGGGCCTTATCAGGTATAGGCCATCACAAATGGAGGTGATGTGAAACTGAAAGATCTTGCAAGGAAGAATCTCAGAGGACTGGTGAATGGAATTTGACTGAAGTTGTATCAAGATAGTTGACCTAACAACTTGAGGTAAAAATAGAGAGAGAAGGTATGGTTGTACATATTGTATATAGTAGATGTTAGAAGAAAAAGACAAAAATCCATAAAAAGAAGAATTGTAGTAAATAGACAAAAATATAGGATAATATTAGAGGCTTTGATGTAATAGAATTGTTAGCATTAACAATGTGTCATAGAAAAACTAGTGTTAAAGACACTGTGCACTGGAAAGTAGTATACATGTTCCAAAAGTGCAGCACATAGGAAAAAGTGAAAAAGTAACAAATTTGAGTGCGAAACAATTGTCACTCTGTTGTCCCACTATAAAGGCTAAAAAAGGGGGAAAATGTGGTCATTTTTTTTTTCACTAAGTAGAAAAACAAATAATGAAGTCTAAGTGCAAGAGAGTGAGATATTGGGACAGCAGGTTGAGAATTAGAGATCAACAGTCTGTATTTTAGAAATATTTCACCACCACGATTTGGAGCACTGATAAGGGCCAGTCGAAACATGAGAAGAAACACTCAGGTGATGCAAATAGGGACACAAAACTTGTTGACAATCGAGGATGTCAACGAAATCCATACACCAGAATATGAGCTCACTAGAATGGAAGTAGAGGAGGAAAAAAACCCATCACATGAGGCTAGGCAGCCTGAGGAAGATGCGAAAAGGACATAGTTCGATGTGTTAAGAGAAAAAGTGCCATAACAAGAAGAACATGCCATGGGTTCAACGCAGTAGGGCCTAGAGTGAGAAGAAGAGAAAGAAACAGAGCACAAGGGAATACCATAGGTTGGGGCGTCATCCCCACAAGTGAAGAATAAATCCCAATATGAAAGCAGTGAGCAAGGAATACCACGCCCATAAGAAGAATTGATGATTTCCATGCCAAAAGTCCTAGAGGGAGTAAAATCGGATGATGAAATGATAGGAGGAGTAAACATGATGAAGTACTCAGACCACGATGTGGTAAACACAGTCAAATTCCTGAATTTGGTTTAACATAATTACATGAAGAGTAGAGGAGAGGGCCCATTAGGTGTGCCACTATTGTAGCCTGCACAGTGGATCCTCGAGATCTACAACACATGGATCATGAAATTACTTGATATACCGCACTTTGGGCACGGTAAACACATCAATGGATGTGTGAAACAACTCCTAGCAAGGGTGCATGGAGGAATTTTGTGGATGGATAAGACAGTGCCTATAAATTTGGACTTAATTATAGTTATCACTAGGCCACCCACATATGGGAAGAAGCCAGACCAATATCTGGAAGATAAAACTAAGGAAAAGTCCATCTCCGATGAAATTAAGGAAAAGTTTGGCATGAATAAAGGAAACAGGGTAATCAAGATCAACAACATAAATGATCCTACGATGAGATTTGCTACAAGGCTGCTAGGGTGAAAATTAATGTGCAAATGTAGGAAGGACGAAGTACTAGCAGGAGTGGTAATGACTGGAACACAATGCACGAAGGAGATCTTGATGAGTTGGGCCCCTTATTTACTCAATTCCTTCCTAGAGGACTATAAGGACACACATGACTAGGGATCTGAGTTCCACTACTCATGGTTACTCATCCTCATTGCACTTGTAGGGTGGAAAGAACTGGAATATAACATGTTCCTACAGAGAGTAGGAAAGTGTGGTGTAGCCCGCTACACTTCTCTTAGGAGAAAAATAGACCCAAAGATGAAGAAAGTGAACATCGATGTATTATCTCTATACTTTTCGGATATCCAGAACCACTTAGCTGAAATGTGGAGGATTTCTTATGAGATATTCCAAGAGTTTGGATAGTTTTCCAACTTTCAAGAAACAAACCATAGCATGTGGTTGTAGGTGAAGAAGGACTTAGCCAAGGAGTGGCTACAACTGAGCTACTATGTGATGATGTAGGATATAAAAATGAAATTCTAGGAGTGACCTGATGAATGGAAGGTACCATAAATTCCAAGGACATTTCCAAGAGGATATACTCAGACACAAGACAAAATAGTCCCTATGAGCAGACACGAAGGAATGGTTCCAGTAAGAAGAAGAAGACAACACACGGTCCAATGGGGGGAAGAAGACCAATTCAAAATAAATGAAGGACGCAAAAAAAACCATAGGGTGGTTCCACACAAGACCCACCATGCACAGGATAGACACCAAGAGTTACAAGAGAACAGGTGCATGCAGAAGAAGAAAGGACAAAGACATTGGATATACCTACGGAGGAAGAAATTGGGCAGGGGGCATGCATGGATACACAGATGCCAGAAAAATTTGAACCATTATATTCCTAAAGGAAGAGGATAGGGGAGCAATCAAGTGGCTCTAGGAAGAAGGCAAAGGCCCATAGAACACCACCTCATACATCAATGACAGCAGATTATGTTGAACTAGTAGCCACAATAGTCAAAGATGGACTATCAAAGGTGTGGGAGAATGTTGAGAAGCATAGGGCTTTGATTATGAAGAAATTAAAAGAAGTGAAAATTGTGTTAGAGTAGTTAAGGATCAAGGAAAAGTAGCCACAGAAAGATAAACCAATGAAAACTAGGGAGGGAATGCCTACTGGAGAAAGAGTGAAAATCACAGCGCAGGGGAGATCCAATTTTATCATAACACCTGAGATGATGTTCATCGATGAGGAGAAAAAATAGAATCCCCTGAAGGAAATTGAGACATTGGACTTGGTTTTGGCCAAGCTCTCAATGAAGGCACTATATAAATTATAAATTAGTGTCACATAGGAAATTCAGTCTAGGGAAAGGTCTGATGCAAAGAACGTACAAATAGAGAAGGAAGAGAACATCACATAGAAGGAATAAATCAACCAAGAAGGGCAGGAAAATAAGATAGTGTAGCAAAAGGTAGAGGAGATGGAGAATTACATTGGCACAGTATTCCAAACCATCCTAGACAATGCAGAGTTAGAATAAGTATCTTTTGAGGAGAATATGAGTAAAATAGTGCAAGCCATGGAAAAGTACAAGAGACAAATAAAGGAGTTGGAGGAGCACACAATACCCACTAATCCTCCAGAAGTCATAGCACAGCGAGAGAAAGACACAACTGAACATGAAAAATAATAGCATAGGATATACAAAGGATGACAGAGTTGTTGGAGCACAGTGGCCAACTGTGGATGCAAGTATAAGAAGATTGATGCTTGCAGGAGCTGCAAGGAAAGGAGGATAGGGTCCATGCATCAGTGGAAGATTTAAAATAGTGACAGAGGACAATTCCACTGTGTGAGAAAATTAAGACTACGATAGATATGAAGATCCTATATGCATAGGAGAAAGTAGTGTGGGCACAATAAATTGCAATACAGGCTCAATTGGAGCCCCTACAGGAAAAGGTTGAACAACTAGTCATGGATATTGACACAGAAAAATCAAGGGTGGAGAATATAGGCTTGGAGGGAAGAGAAATATTGAAACCTCCAGTCACCACACAAATGGTAGAAGCCATGGCCGATAAGAGAAAACAGGCTTAGGAGCAATGCCATCAAGCAATATAGATGTATGAAGCACTAGCACATGCAATGAAAGAAGAAGAACTTAGTGAGTGACTTGGGGCAAGTCACGATGCCAGTGTTGGGGGTCTGTTAACACAGGCCAATTTCGGGAAAGAATCAAAGAAACACCAGAAAATAAGGAGCGCGTCGAAAACAGAGGAAAATAGGGAACATGTCGAAAAAAAAGGAAAATAAGCACCGAGAAAAGTAGTTACAAAGTGGGAAAACTGTTGCGGAGCAGTTGGAAAGTGTACAAGTGCTAACTTGGAGAACATTTGGATCGAGGAACAACCGAGATTAAGTCAAGAAGAAAGTGGACAAAACTAACCCACTTAGGGTTAGGGTTTTTGTAAGGGCTTTGTCCCATTTTTTGTATAAGAAGAATATATTAGGACTATGAAAGGGTTGTTGTTGACTTAATTTGAATGTCTTTTAATTGGTTAGGAGGTTTTGTTGAGAAATTGGTTATATGTCTCAGCTTTGTGAGGACTGTTGCAATCTATGGAGATCGATTGTAATGGAGGAAGAAATGTACAATGCACATCACTATATTTTGCATGAAGAATATGAATAAAGAGCCAAAGCAATAAATATTTCTGGATGTAGCCCAAGAGGGGGTGAACCACGTTATATATGTGTCATGTGTATGGATGTTTTCATTGCTTATAGTTAGATTTTAGTTAATAAGATATATGATAAATATGTTAAAATAATAGATGGAATAACACTGTGCACTAAGAATGAGCTGATGAACTCTGTAGAACAACACTAAATGGAGGAATGTCATAGTTAGTATTCATATATGAATCTTATGTTACTAGATGAATCTATGTCATTTGGTATATGTTGTTATAATGGTCAATGAATTCGGTTGGAATTGTTGAGTCACTGGTCTGAGCTAAGGTCCTACTAGGGATAGATTTATAAATGAGGTTTTGTGAGATATTTTTTGAATAAATCTAATTATTATGACAAAGATACACATCCCATCCCTTGGTTGCAAACATATGAGTCATGTGGCCACCCATTTAAGTCATCTCGGGTGAGACTACGCACTGCACTTTGTGTGTTGTGTTTCCTTCTAGTATCTAGAAGGGTCGATGGCAGAAGAGAAGTTGGTAATCCTGTAGTTAGAACCTGGGTCATCCCATAGCAATCCAACAAGGGGATTCTTTATTACAGAATGGAATATCATTCCTATTTTATATATGCCAATAAGGGAAGAGTATTCATTGATTGGGATAGATATAGATAATTTCAATTCCTATGAAATATTTATGGGTTGTAGGGTAAGTTAAACTTCACACTTATGGATTCATATCCTTAGCATAGGGGTGGTATTTTTCATAGAAATATTTAGTGTCCTTATTTTGTGTCTAGTTAGAGGATTATTCTCCTATAATATGAGTAATATGACCGTGTCTTCGAATGTTGTGTTATTGTATTTTTTGTTCTACAATTTAATCATTTTCTAATTTTTTTTGGTTCTATGGTTATAGATTTAATTTGCATAATCATGTGTGGATCATTGTAAGACTTCATTCATGTGTGTATATTTTATTTTATTATTGAATGCTACAACAAATCCATGAAATCAAGTTAGGTACAAATGATGTTCTTGTGTATGGAAATGCATTGAAAAAGTATAGACACTAAGTGTTTGAAAAAAAGATTGTATGGAGAAATGGATTCTTAGTCATTAAAATTTGACAATCTAGAATTCATGTTCTCCAAGAATTACTTACTTGATTTTTTAAGAAGGTCCCCTTCGAAAATGACATTTTGTAATTTCTTCCCTATGGGTGAATATCAACTTCCGTAGAATATTTTTGAGTATTTTAAGTATACCCTTTGATATGCATGTACTTAAATATTTTGAAATATTTCTTGATGGTTGAGACTTTTTTGAACCTATCCTTATTTATTAGTTAAGATTGGAAGATCTCACGTATCCTTTATAAGCTATTTTTTTGATGTTGTGAATCAATTGTGGGAATTTCTATGGATCGCTTGTAGCAGTTGCTATGGATTGCCTATAATAGTTGTTACAAATTGCCTATAGAAATTGATACAAATATAATATATATGTTAATATGAATTTAAGGTCGTTGTGATCCAAATTATATAACTGTGTTAGTTTTCATCTCTCTCTATGCTTTGAAAGTGGAAAAAAATGGAGGAATCCACTTGCAGGGTATTTTTAATGGTAGGTCCCATTTTGTAAAATTGAGGTTTGAAACCTTCCAAATCCATTTTGAGGCATCAAATGAATTTTTTTTTTGGGTCAAAACTTTCTCATATTTAGCTAAGACCCCTTGACACTATTCTACATATCTATACCTTTCCAATGATGAAAAAATCACATCAATCAAAGATCGTATGCAAAAGTTATGACTCTTGCAAGTTGACCTATTGTGTTGACCACAATAGTACGAGTGGATGTCATGCTAGCCCCAATTTCTCATGCATATGTGTCTATCCATATATGGAATTTAAAGAATATTCTATAATTTCCAAAACCTTATCATATTTGAGATTTGAGGAATTTAAAACCCTAGCCCTAGATGGATATCGAGTGATGTTAAATACCAAGCCACTAGGAGGAGAAGGGTCCCATTTTTTAGCATTGTATTTGTTCCATATTTTTGGATAGATTGTCATTGATGTCAACAGTCAATGTGATTATCTTTTGTTAATAATGTATTACCACATATGAGTTTTTCATTGATGTCAATAGTATATCAGTTAGCAAAAGATGGAAAATAGGTCCGAGGATCGAAACCTCACTCTGATACCAATTGTTGAACACAAGTCCACACACTAATTCACCCTCGCCCCCTCTTAGTGTGGGTAGTGTGTTCAAAAACTAGTATCAGATCAAGTTCCTTTAGCACAGTTTAACCACTGGAAGGTAGATCCTAAAGAAATGGGTGGACATATGGCTCTCTCCACAATTGAAGCCCCCTTATTTGATGGAACGGATTATTCCTCATGGAGAGAAAATATGAAATAGTATTTGAAGTCAAAAGGATCTAAAGTTTGGAATTTAGTAGTAAAAAAGCCCTAGGATTTAACTACATCAAAGAATCTATCCAATATTATAGTCCAAAGAAGAGAAAGGAAGAACAATGAAGTGGCATTGAATATTCTTCTCAATGGATTATCAGATACAGTCAAGGAAAGAATAGGACTATGCACATCTTCCAAGGACTTATGGCTGAAGTTAGAAAAGGTGTGTCAAAACAAAAGTGAAGACACACAAGAAATTCCTATCAAGGATGAAGATGAAGACTTAGCCATCAATAAAGGTAAGGACTTTCCACAATATTTTGATTGCAATAACATTGATATTGAATCCTCCCCTCCAAGTGAAGAAGAAGACTCAGATACAATAACATAATGTTATGTTAGCATTTATACCATGGAATAAGTAGAAGAAGAACTATCAAAGGCCAAACAAAAGGTTGATTGGAGTCTATGTGAATACCTATATGACCATAATGAATCATAATATAGCTATCTTCATGACTACACTAGATAATTTCTTGAAAAGAGTCAAAATCATGTCTTGGAAATAAAGGAAATGCTCAAGGACAATAAAAAGATAATATACGAGCAGGAAAATCAGTTAGAAGAGAAAGAAGAGGATATCGAGAAGATGAAGAAAGAAATTAGTCAAATAAAATAAAAGGAGAAGGAAGATGATGAGATTAACAATCAAAATCATATCCTGGGAATAAAATAAAAGATCAAAGACAATAAAGAAATCATATCTGAGAAAAAAATTCAATTAGAAAAAAAAAAAAAAAAGAGATCAAAAGATTGAAAACAAAAGTTATTGATCTAACAAAAGAAAAGAAAGAGGAAATTGTTAGACTGAGAAATGAAATCAATCAAGCAAAAGAAGAAAAGAAGGAAGATGATGAACCAAGCAAAAACCTTGCAGATCGAAAATAACTAAGGGAAAGCTATGTCAATCTTAAAATCCAACTTGAAGAAGACAAAAGGAGAGAGGAGGTAGTAAGGAACCAATTTGACAAAAAGGAAGAATCATGTCATGAGATGGAAGTATAATTTGTGAATCTTAAAAAGAAGGTTGAGAAGTTAGACACCCAAATCAAGTTCTTGAACAACTCTATGACCCTGGATGAGATCTTGGATAGTCAAAGATCACCAAATCACAAATCTGGTATTGGATACAAGAAGGAATAAACCAGTACTCTTAAAAAATCTGATGCAAGTCCTTCATTTGTAAAAGGTGAAAATAGGTCTGACATAGTTCCTTCAGTTGTAAACGATGAAGACAGGTCTAAAACAGCTCCTTCATTTGTAAAAAGTGAAAGCAAGTATGACTTAGGTTCTTCACGTCCAAAGAATAAAAGCAACGCTACAAAATTTAGAAGATCGGATCAAGGAAGACATCCAAAATCTATTCATATACCTCAAAGAAAGTTCAGAAGAGAGACACCTTCATGGATGAATCAAAGAAGGTATGAAAGTGTTTTTAATGGTTGTTTTTTTTCTTGTAATGAATATGGTCATAAAGCCTTGGATTGTAGGCATCATGAAAGAAAACAAGTCAGTAATTTATGTTGGTTGTGGAGCCTAATTATCTTCCTAACTCAGAGGTCTTATGTTTTTCAGCCGTGTTTATACCCCATGAAGACTTTACACTCCAGAAGTATGTACACTCTTCCACACGGAGGAGTGCAGAGGGCGGGTACCCCCTCTGTGGGATCTGGGGGGCCTATCACCCCTAGCTGGGGGGTTTGGGGGAAAGAGGGCCCCCGGAGGGGGTTCAGAATAAGCGTCCCCTGATGGGGGTTCGTGGGCGAATCCCCTGAAGGAAAAATTGCCTTGTAAAAGGATATTGTAATTTCATTGTAAATCTGGACCGTTCATTATAAGGTCGCAGATCTAATAGTAGAAATTATGTTAGGGTTTTTTTCCCTAGAAGGCAAACCTCTGTAATGAGGGAAATGTATTGCAGCTATTGTCGGAACTGTTTTTTACCGATAGCGTAGACTTGTCATTGATGGCAAGTACAGTAGTGATGTTGGCTCAAGTACAACAGTGAAGCAGACATCAGAATCCTTTAAGGATTCGAGGAGAATAAGCTCAGAAGGAATAGCGTTCTTATACACGCGAGAAGCACAGAAAAGAGACCGAGAGCCATCGGATCTCACTTGGAAATCCCGACAGCTGTTGGATCAGGAGAAGCTGTGCAGATGTTAAGCGCAAGAGTTGGCGTGCAGAAGAAGTAATCTGATTCGTCATATTGGAAGCAGATACCCGACAGTCATCATATCTGCAAAAGCTGCGAGGGAGATAAGCCATCAGAGAATCGGGGATCGAGACTTTGCAATGTCCAATTCATTCAACAATGAAAACTCCGAAATCGCGATATGTGATTTCGTGACTTGATCGCAGCCATTAAAGCACGCATGAGATCTGGACCGTTGATTCCTTTCATTAGAGAATCGGGAATCGGGGTTTCACGAGTCTCGTGAACAATGACAACAGAAACCCCAAAATCGCGATATGCGATTTCGCAATGTAATCAGAGCCGTTGAGCCAAGATTGTATCTAAACCATTGATCCAACTCACGACAGCAGACCACGACAGCAAGGGACACGTGGTACAACCAGGGAATGACAGGTGTCAGGCAGATTCAACACTTCAGGCACATGTAAGTCACGAATCAGAGTGACACGTGGCAGGATCTAACACGTGTCAAACCACATGTGACGTCAGCAGAGGCATCGAAAAATCGAGAGTCTTGAAACTAAGGGTGCAAGGCCTACTGAACCCCAAACTACGAGAAGAGACCACAGCCGTGGATCTCAAATAGGACGCCTGTCAAAGGATCCAAGAGGAGTTGGCATGGAACGACAGGTGGAATCTCACATCTCATATCGGGATATCGGAGATCCCGGGAGTAAGGAGTTCGTGCATCTTGAACTCGCGAACCCCGTAGCCCCGATGGGATAAGGTAGTGGTCACGGGAGTTGGTCATATGAGCGGGAAATGAGCCGGGAGGGCCAGCGTGTGAAGAGATTCATCGGAGTTTCATGAATCAGGATATGGTAAGGATTGCAACATCGATTGAGACCATCCATCTGAGGGATAGGTGTCAAAGATCAAGGCGTTGTCAACATTTTTTTCATCGAGAAATCGGGGATCCCCTTGACAAGAGTTTTGTGCAAGGCAGAATTGTGATCCATGAAATCCCGATTAGTGGGGGCCAGCTGTCAGCACAACATAACAGGAGGAAAGGTGGCAGGTGCTTCATCGAAAATTGGGAATCGGAGTTTTGCGAGTCCCGTGAACAATGGCATTGGATATCGCAAAATCGCGATACGCGATATCCCGATAGCCCCGACGGGGTAAGGTGTGACGGTCATATTGGCCGGGAGAGAAAGCCAGCTGGGCTAGCGCATGGAAAGGGACGTATTGGCATCGGGGATCGGGACTTTGAAATAACAAAGTCACTCGACATCAAAAACCCCGATTTCGCGAAATGTGAAATTGCGAGTGAATCTGGACCGTCAGATCCATAAATGGTCAGGACTTTTGAGTTAAAAGGGCGCGCGTAGGTTTGATTCAAATATTAGTTGGGACCCGATTGCCCCTGAGCAATAAATATGGACCCAGGAATGGTGACGGTTGAGTGGATTGACCCATGGTCTTAAGAAGGGGTCGATACCTCTTCTAGTGATGAGGTGCAAGCAAAAAGAAGTGCGGAAAAGATTGTGACAGACTGCAGAGGTCATTTTTGGAGGATGTGGAGGCCATTGTCTGACAGAAGGGATATCTACAAGTGGCTGAAGTCATTTTTGCAGGCCGCATGGAAGGATTAAGGATGGAGGAACCTCATTGTGGCAGTCAGGCGGCTGATCTACACTGACAGAGAGATCTCGGTTGTGGGTTCAGCATCCACGAAAGCAGAGGCATTGTCTCTAGGTTTATTGACTTGTTTAATGCGTGTCTTTTGGTAACTTCCTGGCAGTCTGTAGATCTGTGTTTACTCTTGAGATAATTTCAGTTAATGTCATAACTACTAGATCAAACTGCCTGATCCAGTGTGAAAATTAATGAAACGTGGTCAGCAGTGAGTATGAGGGTTAAACCCTTCAGTAGTAGCCATCTACCAGTAGAAACTGGGGCTATCGTCAGGGGGTTGAAGCTCCCTTCCAGGAAAGGCTGGTAAACGAGAGAAGGTTGTAGCCTTCTGCAGGTAGAAGCTTGCGTACTAGTATGAGTCTGCACTAGTACATTGTTGTAGAATGTTTTCTTAATAATAATCATTGAAGACAGAGACAACACCAGCGGTGGTTTTCTCCCTATTTGGGCTTCCACCTTAAATCCTGGTGTTCATGTGTCCTATTCATCTGTGTTAGTTTATTTTGTTGAATTACTGTTTAAAAGACATCTGATAAATGAAGAAATCCATAATAAGATCTCTTGA
>JZKD02S1797568.1:76182-99149 GCA_000966675.3 Picea glauca
CTTTTTAGGAATATCTTGTGTGCTTTAGCCCACGTCACTTGGTTTTTGGTAAAGGAAAAGAATGCTTGAAACTGTATGTCCCCAATAAAAGGACCAGGATTATCGTTCCTATTGTCTCCCAAGATGAAATTGTGGAGGTATAGCTCACATAAAAAGTATTGCACTTTCTCTTCCTTCTCTCTAAAACATGAAATGAACTCAGAGACAATGGTGAATTTAATTGGTTTACATTCTCTAACAACTTTTACCCTCAGAAACAAATAAATTTTACCCTCAGCAACAAATAAATATCTAACAAAAATAAGGTATAATTAGTAGCAGGAGCCATGGAATATATTGCATCAATGTAGACATCACAAATCTCTTTGATTTTCTCCAAATATTTATCTAATTGGATCTATACTTTATTTACCTTCCCTTGGGCTCTAGTGAGCTCAACAAACATTTCGTTTTCTGTTGCTGAAATGGTTTTAAGTTGTTTAACAACTTGTTGATTTTTTTCCATAGTGACCATCTCACTTCTGCACTGTGTTAAGGTTTGTTGGGTTTTCACCAACTCTATATCCAATATTTCAATGATGGTACTCTGTTCAGGACACTAAAATGGTTCCTCGGTATGAACAATGATCTCTTCTGTGGTTGGGGACTCTGTCTGGGTTTCTGCATTCACGATTTCTAGGGGGGAAGGGAAGTTTGTAGGAAGCAGTTCTTCAGGTTGGGTAGTTGTCCCTTCTATTGTTGAAGTCCCTATTTGAGGTTCTATTTTAGGAACCTCCAAATGATTCACTTCTTCATTTTGAAAATTTGCTTCCTCTATTGCTGGAATCTCAGTTTGAGGTTCCATCTCTGTTGTTTATTCAGGGACATGCAACTCTGTCTGTGTTCCTACAGAACTTGTATGGACTGACCTCCTAGGAAGTTGGTTCCTTCCCTGTGTCTTAAGCCTTTTGGACTTCTTTCTTTCATGGGCCTTGTCAACTTTCTCTAATTGTTTTCTTAATTATTTAATTAGTTCTTTGAGTCTGCCAACTTTCAGCTTTAATAATTTAATCCTTTTAACCTTTCTTCTCAACAAATTTTTTTCCCATTTCAATTTTTTGATTCTGTTGTGGCCTTTGCCTGCTTTTTTCTGTTTTTGTGGAACATCAGGGTATTCCTCACCCTGATCAGTCAATAACTGTTCCTCTATTTCCTCTATGTGCTCTGCTTGTTCTATAGGGTTATTTACTTCAGTGTGAGGTTTTGTCTATTTTGTTTCCTCGGGGAATGGAATTTCTGTGTCAGGGAGGTCTACAATATGGTTTGAAGATGAAGCTAGTGCTTCAAGTTCCTCAGACCTGTATGTGTCTTTGTCAATTGATATCCCTAAATTCCCTAGAACTTGAGCCATCTCAATTTCATAACCCTTGAAGAATTGTGTTGTGAGGTGCTAGAGTGATGGCTGTATATTTTCCTGAGTATTTTCCCATGAAGGATGATCTTTTTGTATCATTTCTTGGGTTTCTCTAGGCTGTGCTATCCTTTTTTGTCTTCTTTTCTTATTAGTGGAGGTTTTAGGGGAAGTGATTGTCCTTTTTATCTTTTTCTTTGATGTCTCTGCCAATTGGACGGGGTTTGCCTCAATTTTAGAGTGAGGTAATGGAACTTCCATTTGGTTGGTATCTCCTCCTTCCTGTGATATCTCAATTTCTGGCTGGGGTAATGGAACTTCCATTTGGGTGGTGTCTCCCCCTTCCTGTGCTATCTCAATTCCCTGTGGTGGGTTTTCATGATCTAACTTGGGTTGTTCTAGTTGTAGAGGCCTATTGGCCTCGATTAGATCACCCCGGGGTATTTGAGTTTGGCTCAGGGATCTAATTACTATCATCTTTACTAATCCATGGTGGTTGATTATAGTAACGTGATCTTTAGCCTTTTGTGTTCTTATAGAAACCTCATGTAACATGGCATTTAGAAAAAATGGTAAATTGATTACTAACCATTATTTGAGTTGCTAAAAATTTGAGGTGGTGTGGCCGGATCACATCGTACCTTTCGTCGTAGGTGATATAACTTTGTATTACTCCTTCCATCTCCTTACATGGCTCACTGAGAGAACTGGGATTGAGTTCGTTTCCATTTTTATCAAGTTATTCTCCAAGATCTACAAAATATTCCACAGCCTCTTTGAGAGTTGTATATTTCCTAGTCCATTGTATGCTTGTGTTTGAGAGGTCTGTAACCTCTGCTATGATTTCCTCCATGACCATAATTCGTATATCTCAAACCATGGAGATCCCTCCCTGCAAGTTCTGGAATAATTCAAGCGTGATGTTTGTGTCATATCCTTGCAACCAATTGAATTACTATGTCCACCCCATATAGTGTAAGATTTCTCTTTCCTTCTTTGTTACCTATAGTAATGTTGTCTCCCGACGCACACTTTGGCCACCCATATTTACTATGAGAAGGTGAGGATGATTATCGTTCCTTTCTACAACTTAATTCAACCATCTTTTTAAACAGTAGAAATAGAAAATATAGAACAACACTATGTATAAGAATGTGAATTTTTCTCATTTATTGCACTCATTGTAATCTATTGGTAAATGTGCCAAGTATTTTCCCCCCATAAATGGAAAGGTCAACCTTGACTGTCGAAAGTATGAGTGTAATAATGAAAGATAGTTACGGTGAGGTGTGATTACTATGTCGTCGCCGCTGCTGGAAAGACAATCATCAATAATTTTCAAAAAGAACTTTTAGCGATAATTATGAGCCATCATCATTTTGTGTGGGAAATTCAAATTGACGTACTTATGTTAGAATCGTATGAGGAAAAATATTTCGAATAATTTTAAATTTGTTCACATGTTTTATAAATATTCCACATATCATAACGTTGTTACTTTCCCTTGTTTATTGGATATAACCAGAATGATAGCCTCATTGTTTAGAAAAGGAAATCTAAGAATACACTAAAACTTTGTGTATTTAAGATAAACTTCGATACCATAGGCAGAGCCACTACTACCAACAAACATCCATAGCCTCGACAGGGTTTCCTTTTAACCCATAGATGAGATTGTATCCTTAATAAATAGTTTGAATTGTCTTTTCCAAGAAGACCATTATCCTGGTTTGGTAGACAGATGATGATAATGCCACTCACTAGATCGTAACCTAAGTGAACAAGTCGGCTCATGATGAGACCTCTCGTACTTTAACAAAAAAATGCCAAAGGTCATTGCCCTGGTGTGGTGGCCATAGTGGCAATTTCACTTATGTTATTATCTGATAATCGTGGTAGGTTGGTTCGTGATGTGACCCTCTATTCTTTGTGGAAAAAAACATTTTTTATTTTGATGAGTGTATTGTTTTTTTTTAGGATGTATCAAGGGAGGCTCATCTACTCCTTAAGAGTGAGGGATGGCATAAGAAGTCTAAGAATTCCAAGTAAGAATGTGTTTAAGATTCCTTATTATGATATGAAAGCAGTGTCCATTCAAGTATATGTGGATATATAGGGGAAAGTAACGAATTATGGTGGTTGATGAATTGTGAACAATTTTTAATATGATTCAGGGAAATTAATCCAAAAATAGTTCTCTAAAGTATGTTAAATGATCCACACAAAATGAAAAATCAAAACTAGTGCTGATGAAAATGAATTGGTGAAGGTCAAACCCAGAGGAGTGACTGGCGTAATAATGGTATGCGTGGTTAAAAAAAATCATGACTTTTGAGAAAAAGGAACAACAATAAAAACATAGAAGGAACAACAATTGTTCCTTTCGAATGAACAACGATATCTGAAAAAGGAACAACATGCATTTATAAAGGGAGAAGAAGTGTAACAGAAGGAACAACAATCATTACTTTAAAATGAACGACAATTGTATACAAAGGGAACAACCATCACACAAAGGGAACGATAGTTGTTCCGTTCAAATGAACAACAACTCCACACAAAGAGAATAACAATCGCACGAAGGGAACATCAGTTGTTCCATTTGAATGAATCAAAAATCCATGAAAAGAGAACACAAATCACATGAAGGGAATGATAGTTGTTCCGTTCGAATGGACGACAATAGAAAACTTTGACCATTTAAGTGATTGTAAGCCTCCCGCAGACATTTTTTTTTTAGTGAATCTAGGATTGATTAGTCATCAACTAAATTCATTCAATATTTATGGGATGGTCTATTCAATAATCAAAGTACTGGATAGTTTTTTAGCGTCAGTATTTTATTACAGTTGCTTGATTTTTTCTGAGGAACATGACATATTCATAGTTTGTGAAAACAAGGTTTATATTTGATGATTTTTACAAAATGAGGTAGGAGAAAGGAACATAAAAGAGTGCTAATTATATTCATTATAATCATCTTTTCTAGTTCTTATTCTCTCAAGTGACTTTCCTAAAAAAATTAAAAAGTAAAAGCTCAATAAAATGTTGTAAAGAAATCTATATATAGTATGTACAGTGCTGATAAAAATCATCATTTATGAAGTTGAAGCTGTTGGGTTACCTTCCCAGCTAGCTAGAATCTGAACAATAGGGTCCTTACTCACTTCTTGGTAGAAGAATTATTTTGAAGGCCACTGATTGTAGAGTCTTAATTGATTTCCATTTACCAGAAAAGGAGAACTAGACCCATCGATGGTAACTAAAGTGACAGTGCCATTATTGTGAACTTCTTTGATTTCATATGGTCCCAGCCACCTTGTCTGTAATTTTCTAGGAAAATCCTAAAATCTGGAATCATAGAGAAGTTCCCAATCATCTTTCTAAAAATATTTCTTCTTGATATGTTTATCGTGACAGCTAGCTCTTTGTTGTTGAATGACGACTATGTGCTACAGGGTGGACATGTGTTCTTTTTCTAACTCGTTGAGTTGTGGTAGGCGTTGTTTATGTGCCTCTGTAAGATCCAGTCCAATTTCCTGGTCCATCCTTAGAGTCTCGATCTCAAACTCAATCGAGAAGATAGGTTCTTTTCCATAGACTAAATCATAACGAGAATAGCAAGTGGTTTTACGCCACATTGTACGGTAAGCCCATAAGGCATTTGGAAGCTCAGTTCCCCAATTCTGACGGATTCTTGAGACTGTTTTTGTCAAAATTTCCTCCAAGACTTTATTGGTACTTTCTACTTGCCTGTTTTCCTGTGGATGGTATGGGGAAGTAACTCTGTTTAATATGATAACTTTTCATGGTGGTCGTGATTCTATGGGATGTAAATTGTGACCCTTTGTCAATGATTACTTCCCTGGGTAATCCATAGCATACAAATAATTTGAAAAGGAATTCAATGACCACTTCTTCTATCGCATTTGATAAGGCTTCTGCCTCTACCCATTTGGTCATGTACTCTGTTGCGACTAGTATATAAGCCTTCTAGTTTGATTTTGGGTTGAAGGGGACAACAAATTCTACTTCCCATCTCTTAAAAGGCTCTATGACTACTTGTGCTTGCAGGGGAATTTCATCATCTTGGCCTGTTTGACCCATCCTTTGACAGTTGTCGCAGGTCTGGACATATTTCTTTGCATATTTGAATATTGAGCGCCAATAATAGCCCATCTGTAAAATCTTATGCCCAGTCCTACAGTTTGAAAATGTCTTCCACAAGGCTCATCATGATCTTCCTTTAGTATGTCATAGATTTCATCATCTCTTACACATCTTCGGATCTAGATATTAGCCCCTGTGTCAAAAAGATATCCACCAATCCAGATGAATCATGCACTGCGCTGGATGATCAATTTCATTTCCCTTGATGATAGATGTGCTGGTAGTTTCATAGCTGCCAGATAATTTTCCACATCAGCGTACCAAGGTGGCTTAGTAGTGACAACGAATAGATGTTCGTCTGGAAATTGGTCTTCAAATATCAAAGAATCATATGTTTTTGGTATGAAAAACATGAAGTCTACAACAAGATTTTATCTTCCAGGTCGATCCTTGATGGTGATGTCGAATTCCTGCAATAGTAATAAGCATCGAGTAACCTGTCCATTAGTAATATGTTTATTAGCTAAATATTTAATAATAGAATGATTAGTATACAGAATAACTAGATAGCCTGTTATATAGTGATGAAATTTATTAATAGCATGTATAACGACTAAAAATTCTTTTTCCGTTACTATATAATTTAATTCAGTGGGAGTAAGGTTTTTGCTAATAAAATAAAAAACATAAGGTTTCTTGTCTTCTTCATGTCCAAGGATAGCGCCTATGGAAATATCCGATGCATATGTGGAGATGTGGAATGGTATTTTCCAATTTGGTCCTCTCAACACCGGTGTTGTCAAAATCAACTTTTTAAGTCCTGGGAATGCCATATCACACTTATCAGACCATTGAAATTCTGCATTACCAGTTAAAGCATGTAAAGGTGCAAAAGTTCTTGCAAAATTTTCCATGAATTTGTGATAGTATCCTGAAGTGCCAAGGAAACTACGTACCTCAGTTTGTGTACATGGTGTAAGTAGATTAAGGATTACCTATATTTTTGTTGGGTCTACCCTGATTCCATATGCAGAAATATAATGTCCTAGTACCACACCTCCAGTAATCATCATATGAAATTTTTCATCACTTAAACATAACCTGGTAGAAATGCATCGTTCCAGTACCTTCTCCAGATTGCTTAGATCTTGAACAAATTCATCGCCATAAAGGGTGAAATTTTTCATGTAAAATTCAATCCCTTCATTAATTAGATAAACAAATATGCTCAGAATGGCCCTGTGGAATGTGGTTGGAGCATTACATAATCCAAAGGGAAATACTTTGTATGCAAAGGTACTCCAGGGACATGTGAATGTAATTTTATCTTGATCTTCCAGGGCAATTTGAATCTGATTATAGCCAATAAAACCATCTAGGGAGGAGAAAAAATTCTTCCCTGCTAAAGTATTAAGGACCTGATCAATGAAAGGTAGGGGGAAGTGGTCCTTCTGGGTATCTTTCTTGAGTTCTATATAGTCTACACAGATTCTCCATTTCCCATTCTTCTTGGGAGCGATCACTAGTGTGGAAACCCATTAATTGTACGAGATATGATATATAAAATACACATCCAACAGTTTATGTAATTCTTCTTTAACAATGTCCCTGAGGTGAGGATTCAATATTGTTTGGGGATGTCGGATGGGTCGGACATATTTCTCAATATAAATATGATGTTTGCAGAGTTGGGGGTCAGTGCCCTTCATGTTAGAATATTTCCATGCAAAAGTCTGTTGATACTTAGAAAGGATCCGAATCAATTTGTGTTGTTGTTGCTTATTTAAATTAGCATTAATATTCAAAAACCTCCCAGGTGCAGTCTCAACTGATTTGTTGTTATGGACAACGATAGTGGGGATATGTTCTTCCATCAATTCTTCCAACGGATCTCCCTGTGCTTCATTATCTAACACAACTTTTAGCATTTGGCATGTCAAGTTACTCACAATAGCTAGGCTATTAATGAAGTTGTAGATCACATCATCTTCTAGTTGGTTCTTAAGTCCCAGAGCTTCTTCCAGTGTGAGAGAGGATCGTAGATCTATTTCTGGATATCTAGGTGGTGGCAACCACTGATGTATAATGGACAGGCTTGGTTTAGCTAGAGGATACAAGATGAGATTCTTTGTAGCACCTCCTCTAGAAATTGTCATGTTGCCCATGCGACATCCTATGTATGCATATGTTGTTGCAAGTCACGGTCTCCCTAGTATTAATGGATGTCAATTGAGTCCACTTCTTGGGTTAATAATGAGGAAATCAGCAGGACATTCCCAAGAATTGGATAAAATTGCTATATCTTGTAATGTACCAACTGGTTTGACCACTGATTGATTAGCCAATTGTAACATAATTGGAGTAGGTTCGAAGGATGTGAAACCCAGGGTGTTGCAAGTATCGATGGTCAAGATATTAATGGTTTCCTACAAATCCACTAGTGTATTTGGAAACGAACAACCTTCTATCTAAACTCTTACTATAGGATTCCCTAGGTCTACATATTTGATCGGTTCCTGTCTTCCTAGAATGAGGTCAGACAAGGCACCTACCACATGCACAGTTGATGATGAATTTTTAACTTTCCTAACAGGTTTCTTCCCACATAATTCCATAATTGTCTTTGCATAAATTGGGATGTCTTGTAGAGCCTGCGGGAGTGGGCTCTTGACATATAGATTCCTTAGTTCCCTTGCAATGTCAAAATGAGGATACATAGTTGGTTTTTCTATCATCATTCTTTTGGAGAACGGGGGAGGATGAGTTACATCCTCATCAAGATTTTGTTGCTCAACTGTGTTTCTTCCTTGCTCCATTTCTTCCATTATGACCATAGTCAAAGGTGTTATTGTTGGTTGTACATTATTTTTTTTCTCCTGATCTTGGTGAATGTTACTCCCTTCAAGAGAAATTATGTTCCATGACCTCAGTTGGAGTTCGTTTCACATTACAAAGTTGATTTCCCTATCCACATTCTCAACAATATGCACAAGATGGGTTGGTCTACTATTGGGATTTGGGTGGGGTTGAGCTAGTAATTGAGGGAGCAATTGCGTTTGAGGATTCTGGGGTAGTTCCAGTGGATCTTACAAAGTGGATTGAGTTTGAGGGGTCATCCCCATGGGTTGAATGGTGATTCCCATGGGGCACTGCCAATTTGGGTTCCAATTGGGGTTTTGGGCAGCCGTATTGGACCACTATGAAGGATAGGGGTTATTACTTGGATTTTTCCAGGATGGGGTGAGATATTGTGAGTTTGACTAGGTGAGGTTTGAAGCAGATTGATTTGGCTAGGGTGCATTAGGATATTGTTGGGACTGCCAAGTGGGGTTAGAAAATGGTTGGCCCTGCCATGTGTTTCTAGAAATTTTCTATTGATTATACTGTCCAGAAAAGAAAGAATAGGGATCTTGTTGTGTACCTAGGGGACGGGCCTACCATTGGGGACACTGAGCCATCAATTATAATGGTTATGTTTCCTCTTATTCTTCTCTAAGGACAACTTTCAGTCCCAGGATTGATGGACATTACTCCATTGCATGATCTTTGACATAGATGGCACAGACCCAAACTACATCCAAAGGGAATTCCCTTGGACCATGTTTCTTTCTGCATCGGTGGAAAAATATGGCCAAGGTTTGTTCTTATGCTTGTTTCTGTTTACCCTGCAATACATCCAATTGTGTAGTCAGAGTACTTAGAATGTGAATTCTGAAATTTTCTAACAGATTACCAACTTCAGCTCGGGTGACACCCTTTCTAGAAATGTTGCTATTTTTGGTGAGGGAAGTTTGTATCCCTGATCTGGTCCATGTACTCCCATGTGAAAACCCGATGCACAATTGGACAATGTTATCATAAGTTTCTTGGTAAATATCACCCTTTCCCATTAAATTCAGTGTTTCTACCCATTCGTCCTTCATTCCTTTAATCAAGGTGGCTTTGAGTAGCTCACCTGGTAATGTGCCATAAGGAGATATTTTCATATTGTATTGAAACCTTTTGAAATTTTCTTCTAATGTCTCATTTTCCTTTGCATTCATTTGAAAATTTTCATCTTTTAGAACTCTAGTTCTATAATAATTCTGATATTTTGTTAACAAGGCTAGTTTCATTTCATCCTATGAGTTTATATTTCCCCCTCCTAATCCCATAAAGCAGCATAAAGTTGCTCCTTTCAAGTTATAAGGGAACAGTTTCAGTTTTTGGGGTTCAGAGGTGTAGTCATATCCCCTCCATAGGACATCAAATTCAAATAGGAACGCATCGGGGTCTTCTGAAATTAATCCATGACCGGTTGGAAAATTTTGTAATGGGATTGATTTTATGGGCGCATTAGAAACCAGATCAACTATCGGGTACTCCAAAGTGAGGTATGGGCTCGTGGTTTATTTGGTTTCACCATTTGGTTGAAAATATGCCAATAATCTTCAGGAATTTCTTGGCTTGGGTGTTCTATTTGAGGTGATTGATTACTTGATCCCCTAAGAAATTTAATCGCACTACCTCTATCTGGGATTTTAGGTATACCTTCTCCTATCACAAGAGATCTAGGACCAGCTGATGGTGATGGGTTTGCCTTAGCAAGCCCACTGGTCTCCCCTTCTCCTTCCTCTAGATTACAAGAGTTCCCCTCATCTAAAGGGTTGAGAGTTGGAAGATCTGTATTTTGAAAACTTTGTTCAGTCCCTTCAGTTCTTCTATGAACCTCAACATGGGCTGCAGTTGGTGAATTTGTTTCCTGGGGGATTCGGGTAGAACCTCTATTGGGTCCAACCAAAGCTTGATATTCAGCTTTTTGGATGATTTCGTCTATGAAAGTGCTTCTTCCAGGGGCCACTGGGCCCTGTTCTTTTGTATTTTTTGGTGGGGGTTTTGTTTTTTCAAGTTCTTTCTTCTTAGTCATGCACACTTCACACAAAATTCTAAGCACCCAAGTTACCTCTATACATCAGCTGGAGGTAGGTGTTGGCACAAGCGTTTTACTTGTTGCCTGTGTAGGTTCTTACCTTCCATCTTCAATACCTCATCCTCTAGAGACACAACCTATGATATTTTTGACACTCTCCCCAGCAATGGAACCAAAATGTTAGGCTCTAAATATGTCCTAAAAACAACCTTAGTTTAACATTAATTTATCAACCTAAGGATTCATATTTTATTTCAAGAATTTCAGTAAATTCTATGCAGATAGTTGTAGAGGCTAAAATTGTGTAGTTAAAGAAAATCTGAGTTTATCAATAATCAAGTTCCTCACATATTACTTAAAAATTTTGAAGCTAAGATCTATGACAGAATTGAAATCTGATCTATAACATGCTGTGAATTAAAGGAATTAACTAATCTGTTGAATTCATATACTAAGAAGAAATAATCTAATCTAGGAAAATACTTGCAGAACTAATCTATCAACTATTAATCAAATTGCTGGAAAAGAAATGGTGAATTATTATATCTGTGAAAAGAGACAAAAATGTAATCTAATTGAAAGGAACAAAAAATATAATCTAATCGAAAGGAACAACAAATGTAGTCTAATCGAAAGGAACATCAAATGTAGTCTAATCGAAAGGAACAACAAACACTAATTTAAGCGAAAGGGACAACATGTATGAAAATAAGAGGAACTATGAAGAAGTAAACTATAACAATGGAAATTGGAACAACAATCGACAACATTCAGATGAAACACCTATCTTTCGTAAGAAATGAATATAAAAATATCAACACACTCATCCATTCATCTTTACTATTGCAAAAGATATTTCAATCACAGAATGGAAATCAAACTGATACAATTATAGATTGAGACAGTAACTCCCTTAGACTGGGCCCTTGGTCCTCAGAAGCACTAATACTAGAAACTCAATATGAAAGAATGGTGAAAACACCAAAAGCTTCTGTTAATTCCATGACCGATACAACATTTACAAAAGAATGCTTTCGCAGAGCAATTCTGAATTTTGAATGCTTGGATAAAATTATTAGATTGATTCTTTTCAGGATTCATTACCCCCTATATATTACAATGATATGGTTAAATTAATCTATCCCAAGGATCAAAATATCCTCAGGATTTCTTTTACTATTTATAAGGTTTACGCAATAGGGAATCGATCTTTCTCAAAACTACTTTGCACCTCATGTCTTGAACCTTCAAAAGTCTTCATATCTTTGAGATCTCTTTAACTATCTTGGGTTTGACAATATTTATCCATTCCTGCAACAAAATCACACAATTCCAACTGAATATTATAATTTATCTAATATTACTCAATGATATTTCTAGAAGACATTTTAATCATTTTCTGTCCTAATTATCCCTAATTAACAGAAAAGTCAATTAAGATTATATCATAAACCATGATAATAAGGAGGATATTTGTACCTTTTTCACAACTCAACATAGGGCACCCAATTACATCTCAGTACCACCTATCATCCCCAGAATGATGGTCTAACTGAAGTTGTCAATAAGTGTTTGGAGACTTATTTGAGGTGTTTTTCCTCTGAAAGGAAAAATCGATGGGATCAATGGTTACCATTAATTGAATGGTGGTACAACACTTCTTACCATACATCTACTTGCGTAACTCCTTTTGAAGAAGTATACAGCCAAAATCCACCTTCAGTTCTCTCCTACATTCCAGGTTTATCAAAGGTCCAGGCGGTTGACCAAACACTCACAGTTCGCGAGGCTATTCTCTATACCCTAAAAGAGAATTTGGTCATGGATCAGAATCACATGAAACAACAAGCCGATCAAGGTCCCTCAGAATGACAATTTGCTGAAGGAGACCAAGTATTTCTTCGGCTGCAACTTTATAATCAAACTTCACTCAAGCTCAACATTGTCAGAAACTTGAACCTAAATTTTATGGTCCTTATATAGTTCTCAAATGCATTGGATAGGTGGCCTATCAGTTAGCTTTACACAATCATTCTAAGATCCATCCTGGTTTTCATGTCTCTTTCTTAAAGAAGGTGATTGGAACTATATTCCAAACTCAAACCAACCTTCTCGATTTGGATGAAGAAGGCTCTATCTAGTTGTATCCACAAGCATTTTTGGACCAGCGAGAGTGTGATCTTCATCAACGTACCATCAAGGAAGTATTAGTTTAGTGGAAAGATACAACTCTAACAGGTGCCACCTGGGAGCCCGTTAACATTTTGCAACAATTTTCTAATCTCCATCCTTGAGGACATGGCTAATTCTAAGGGGGATTTCATGTTAGGGACCTAACCTACCTAATCCCTCAAGTGGTTTATTTTCATTTAATAAAGGTCAATATTAATAAGTCCTAGCGATAAGGAGGAATAAGTCAAATGTAAGAAGACCTAATAGAAGCTTCCACTTCTAGAAGGATCTTCCTCTAGATTGTTGTTTTGGATAGATAGATTTAGTATAAATAGGAATAGAGGGTATGTGAAGTTTTGTCTTGAATATTATTGTAATAGAGCTCTTCTCTACTGTAGGTTTCCCCCTCAAAGAGGCAAGTGAACATTTTTCTCAGTAATCAAAGTGCTCTTTCTAGTGTTATTATGATGTTATTATGGTATTATTGTGGTATCGTTCTGGTTATATCACTATTTCTATGCCATTTCTAGCTAATTATTTATGTTGTTCATACTAATTTATATCTCGAATACTACATTGATGTAGAGATTCTACATCAAATAAAGATTGAGAAGGTTGTAACAAATAGTACCAAGTATGATCCTGCACGACAGAAATAACACTTCAAAAATGCAATAGAGATGTTCAGACATATTCTTGGTCATTATACACTTGAAGTTTTGGAAACAAGTTTCAAGTTAACCTCTCATCATCCAAGGATCACCAGAGAGTCATATGCTCAGATGGAGTCTTTGAGTAAATCTCAAAAATTTGTTGATCTTTGGTTTTAGTTATTTTATGATATATTAGATGATTATCAACTTACTGAGAATTTGCAGAATACAATTAAAGTGGCCTTGGGAGCTGAAGGAAATCAAGAATATTTCATTGTTGCTAACCTTACAGAAAGGAAACCAAGTAGGGTACAGAGAAGAAAGAGGGGGATTGGAAGGGAATCTAGATTAAATGCACAATTGAATGAGTATGAAATCAAGGATGTTATGTTAGACTTGTGATATAATGTCAACATATTTCCAAAGAAGACTTGGGAGGCAATGGGGAAACCCAAGCTAGTCTATTCTCCTATTCAGTTGAGGATGGGAAATCAATACTGCATTTTTATAGTAGGAAGGTTGTAGAATGTAGAAGTAGATATAGCTGGAATTAAAATTGTAGCCAATTTTTTGGTTATTGAAATAATGAGGAGAAGGATCCCTATCCATCTTTGTTAGGTATTGACTAGGCCTATGAAAACTATGTTTTTATTTATCTTAAAGAAACTATGACTTTTGAGTCTGATGGAATGAAGGTCACTCAACCTTTAGATCCATACCAAGGCCCATGATATACTAAACCTATAGATGATAATATGGAGCGGGATTTTCTCGATTAGTTGTACAATATGAATACAGGAAAACGAGTCGATTATATTAACCCCACTACAGATGGATCAATGAGTTGGCGTAGAGTTCATTCTATGGATGAATATTCTGAAGTTGTTTTTAACAATTGGAAACAGGGACGATATGATATTTTTTCAAGACATTGTGAAAATATCTGATCGATAAGGTGGATTGGGGATGAGATAGGTGATTTTACAACATATTATGGGACTTTAGATCTACATAGGTTTCTCATAAATATGAAGGACAAGGTTGCGAAAGAAAAAATAATGTCAGCACTGGATATAGCCTTGAGATCCTCACCTGCTAGATGGTGGGCTAGTCATAAAGAAACTCTTTCTTCTTGGGATGAGGATAATCTTTCCATCCAATACCATATTATTCTTCCTTCACAAGTCATCCAGTCAAATGAATATTAGAATATGAAGATTCATATATTAACTTTGTGGACATATGATGGTTTATCTAATCTAGTTGAGCATATTGAATATTGTCTTAAAGTATGGAAAGTTGCACAACTACCTTGTCATTTTTGGGTACATCATTTATTCCATTTTATGGAAATAGTTCCAAAGGCCTAGAATGTGCATGAGGAAACTAGAATACATATTGTATGTTGGAAGGTATTACAAGATTGATTTTGTCATTATTTTTCTTTTTCTCGTAAGTCTTCAAAAATCAAAGTTGTATTGCAACAAATTAAAGAAATGGTGTTTACTAATAAGATCAAGACCAAGTACTCTCCTACAATGTTCCCTGAGCATACATACCTGATTTTTTTTAGTTTTTACCCATCATATGTAAGAATCCCTATGTCTTGTAGCAAGATTGGAAAAAACCCTAAAGATCCTGAAGACTTGGAAGGGATTAGACATTGGACCTTTAAGGAATTTATGGGAACAAGAGAAATTGCATATACTCTATAGTATGATGCCATTAGTTCATTACTAAACCCTTGAATTTTTGGAAAGTGAACATTGGGAGTGAAGAGAATCCTAAGCTATATTCCATAGGAGACTATTGGGATGAATAGAACATGACAAAKATCCAGGATCTATCACGGGAGTATGAGGATTTGTTTCCAATTTTTTTTCCAAAACTTAAAGGAATTAAGGGAGCTCTAGGAGAAATGAAAATAAAACTCAAACCTGATGCTAATACATTCAAACACAGACCATATCATTTGAATCCTATAGTCAAAGAGAAGGTTAAGAAGGAAATTGACAAAATGATTGCAGCTGCATTAATCTTCCCTGTAGATGAAGATGAGTGGATCAATCTTATAGTTATATAGATTAATAAAGGTACTGGATATATCATGGTTTTTTAGACTACAAATTTTGAAATCACGTTGTGTGCATGACCCTTTTCCTACTCCATTCAATGATGGAGTACTTGATCAGGTAGAGGGAAATGAAGCATACTCCTTCATTGATTGGTTCTCAGGATATCATCAATTTAGAATTGCAGAAGAAGATAAAAACAAGACCACCTTTACTACATAATGGGTTTTTTTTTCTTGAAACGTCATGCCATTTGGGCTCAAGAATAGTCCAAATGTCTTTTCTAGGATTGTTATTGTTGCCTTAAAGGACTTTCTTCCTAAGTTTCTTGAAATTTATATGGATGAATGAACTATGTACAAATTGATGAAGGAGCACATAGGCTTACTTCGGTTAATGTTTGACCACTACAAACATATACAAATTTCATTGAATTTGAAGAAATGCATTTTCTATGTTCCTTTTAAAAATTTGTTGGGACGTATTGTAACATCCCCAACCATCCTGAGACTGGGTAATGATACCATGTGGAATTTATAGCTTATATAAAATATATGCATTTTAATGAACTTAACACAACTAACATAGAGTTACTGATATCATACAGAATTAAATAGGATTAAGAGAAATTCATAGAAGCAATGAAATACATGAAGAAATACAACATCACAACAACATGCATAAAATACATAATTAAACACATAATGATACTTATCTTTTATCTGGAGTAAATCCACCAACTGCATGCAGACCTTCCACGAACCTCCTAGCCTTAGACCGCACTGCTCATCATTCTCAGCAGTAGGTCACCCCCGAGTTGGGACTAAACTCCATCGGGCAAGGTAATTCTAGGCTTGGTAAGGACAATAAGGAAGTTTCACAAAGAAACATGAACGATCTTTTATCCCATGTGTTACACATTATTTTGGTCACCCTGATGATGAGTCTAGAATCATCTGTTCAGGATCTCAAAAGGATCTTTTGCATGAGAAAAATGACTGATTTATTCCTCTACAAGGCATGTTTTTAGAATGATGCCTTAGGCTGATAGTAGTACACAGTGTGGAAATCCTTGATTTCCACATGCTTCTCTATATCTGGCTCGNCCCACTGGTCTCCCCTTCTCCTTCCTCTAGATTACAAGAGTTCCCCTCATCTAAAGGGTTGAGAGTTGGAAGATCTGTATTTTGAAAACTTTGTTCAGTCCCTTCAGTTCTTCTATGAACCTCAACATGGGCTGCAGTTGGTGAATTTGTTTCCTGGGGGATTCGGGTAGAACCTCTATTGGGTCCAACCAAAGCTTGATATTCAGCTTTTTGGATGATTTCGTCTATGAAAGTGCTTCTTCCAGGGGCCACTGGGCCCTGTTCTTTTGTATTTTTTGGTGGGGGTTTTGTTTTTTCAAGTTCTTTCTTCTTAGTCATGCACACTTCACACAAAATTCTAAGCACCCAAGTTACCTCTATACATCAGCTGGAGGTAGGTGTTGGCACAAGCGTTTTACTTGTTGCCTGTGTAGGTTCTTACCTTCCATCTTCAATACCTCATCCTCTAGAGACACAACCTATGATATTTTTGACACTCTCCCCAGCAATGGAACCAAAATGTTAGGCTCTAAATATGTCCTAAAAACAACCTTAGTTTAACATTAATTTATCAACCTAAGGATTCATATTTTATTTCAAGAATTTCAGTAAATTCTATGCAGATAGTTGTAGAGGCTAAAATTGTGTAGTTAAAGAAAATCTGAGTTTATCAATAATCAAGTTCCTCACATATTACTTAAAAATTTTGAAGCTAAGATCTATGACAGAATTGAAATCTGATCTATAACATGCTGTGAATTAAAGGAATTAACTAATCTGTTGAATTCATATACTAAGAAGAAATAATCTAATCTAGGAAAATACTTGCAGAACTAATCTATCAACTATTAATCAAATTGCTGGAAAAGAAATGGTGAATTATTATATCTGTGAAAAGAGACAAAAATGTAATCTAATTGAAAGGAACAAAAAATATAATCTAATCGAAAGGAACAACAAATGTAGTCTAATCGAAAGGAACATCAAATGTAGTCTAATCGAAAGGAACAACAAACACTAATTTAAGCGAAAGGGACAACATGTATGAAAATAAGAGGAACTATGAAGAAGTAAACTATAACAATGGAAATTGGAACAACAATCGACAACATTCAGATGAAACACCTATCTTTCGTAAGAAATGAATATAAAAATATCAACACACTCATCCATTCATCTTTACTATTGCAAAAGATATTTCAATCACAGAATGGAAATCAAACTGATACAATTATAGATTGAGACAGTAACTCCCTTAGACTGGGCCCTTGGTCCTCAGAAGCACTAATACTAGAAACTCAATATGAAAGAATGGTGAAAACACCAAAAGCTTCTGTTAATTCCATGACCGATACAACATTTACAAAAGAATGCTTTCGCAGAGCAATTCTGAATTTTGAATGCTTGGATAAAATTATTAGATTGATTCTTTTCAGGATTCATTACCCCCTATATATTACAATGATATGGTTAAATTAATCTATCCCAAGGATCAAAATATCCTCAGGATTTCTTTTACTATTTATAAGGTTTACGCAATAGGGAATCGATCTTTCTCAAAACTACTTTGCACCTCATGTCTTGAACCTTCAAAAGTCTTCATATCTTTGAGATCTCTTTAACTATCTTGGGTTTGACAATATTTATCCATTCCTGCAACAAAATCACACAATTCCAACTGAATATTATAATTTATCTAATATTACTCAATGATATTTCTAGAAGACATTTTAATCATTTTCTGTCCTAATTATCCCTAATTAACAGAAAAGTCAATTAAGATTATATCATAAACCATGATAATAAGGAGGATATTTGTACCTTTTTCACAACTCAACATAGGGCACCCAATTACATCTCAGTACCACCTATCATCCCCAGAATGATGGTCTAACTGAAGTTGTCAATAAGTGTTTGGAGACTTATTTGAGGTGTTTTTCCTCTGAAAGGAAAAATCGATGGGATCAATGGTTACCATTAATTGAATGGTGGTACAACACTTCTTACCATACATCTACTTGCGTAACTCCTTTTGAAGAAGTATACAGCCAAAATCCACCTTCAGTTCTCTCCTACATTCCAGGTTTATCAAAGGTCCAGGCGGTTGACCAAACACTCACAGTTCGCGAGGCTATTCTCTATACCCTAAAAGAGAATTTGGTCATGGATCAGAATCACATGAAACAACAAGCCGATCAAGGTCCCTCAGAATGACAATTTGCTGAAGGAGACCAAGTATTTCTTCGGCTGCAACTTTATAATCAAACTTCACTCAAGCTCAACATTGTCAGAAACTTGAACCTAAATTTTATGGTCCTTATATAGTTCTCAAATGCATTGGATAGGTGGCCTATCAGTTAGCTTTACACAATCATTCTAAGATCCATCCTGGTTTTCATGTCTCTTTCTTAAAGAAGGTGATTGGAACTATATTCCAAACTCAAACCAACCTTCTCGATTTGGATGAAGAAGGCTCTATCTAGTTGTATCCACAAGCATTTTTGGACCAGCGAGAGTGTGATCTTCATCAACGTACCATCAAGGAAGTATTAGTTTAGTGGAAAGATACAACTCTAACAGGTGCCACCTGGGAGCCCGTTAACATTTTGCAACAATTTTCTAATCTCCATCCTTGAGGACATGGCTAATTCTAAGGGGGATTTCATGTTAGGGACCTAACCTACCTAATCCCTCAAGTGGTTTATTTTCATTTAATAAAGGTCAATATTAATAAGTCCTAGCGATAAGGAGGAATAAGTCAAATGTAAGAAGACCTAATAGAAGCTTCCACTTCTAGAAGGATCTTCCTCTAGATTGTTGTTTTGGATAGATAGATTTAGTATAAATAGGAATAGAGGGTATGTGAAGTTTTGTCTTGAATATTATTGTAATAGAGCTCTTCTCTACTGTAGGTTTCCCCCTCAAAGAGGCAAGTGAACATTTTTCTCAGTAATCAAAGTGCTCTTTCTAGTGTTATTATGATGTTATTATGGTATTATTGTGGTATCGTTCTGGTTATATCACTATTTCTATGCCATTTCTAGCTAATTATTTATGTTGTTCATACTAATTTATATCTCGAATACTACATTGATGTAGAGATTCTACATCAAATAAAGATTGAGAAGGTTGTAACAAATAGTACCAAGTATGATCCTGCACGACAGAAATAACACTTCAAAAATGCAATAGAGATGTTCAGACATATTCTTGGTCATTATACACTTGAAGTTTTGGAAACAAGTTTCAAGTTAACCTCTCATCATCCAAGGATCACCAGAGAGTCATATGCTCAGATGGAGTCTTTGAGTAAATCTCAAAAATTTGTTGATCTTTGGTTTTAGTTATTTTATGATATATTAGATGATTATCAACTTACTGAGAATTTGCAGAATACAATTAAAGTGGCCTTGGGAGCTGAAGGAAATCAAGAATATTTCATTGTTGCTAACCTTACAGAAAGGAAACCAAGTAGGGTACAGAGAAGAAAGAGGGGGATTGGAAGGGAATCTAGATTAAATGCACAATTGAATGAGTATGAAATCAAGGATGTTATGTTAGACTTGTGATATAATGTCAACATATTTCCAAAGAAGACTTGGGAGGCAATGGGGAAACCCAAGCTAGTCTATTCTCCTATTCAGTTGAGGATGGGAAATCAATACTGCATTTTTATAGTAGGAAGGTTGTAGAATGTAGAAGTAGATATAGCTGGAATTAAAATTGTAGCCAATTTTTTGGTTATTGAAATAATGAGGAGAAGGATCCCTATCCATCTTTGTTAGGTATTGACTAGGCCTATGAAAACTATGTTTTTATTTATCTTAAAGAAACTATGACTTTTGAGTCTGATGGAATGAAGGTCACTCAACCTTTAGATCCATACCAAGGCCCATGATATACTAAACCTATAGATGATAATATGGAGCGGGATTTTCTCGATTAGTTGTACAATATGAATACAGGAAAACGAGTCGATTATATTAACCCCACTACAGATGGATCAATGAGTTGGCGTAGAGTTCATTCTATGGATGAATATTCTGAAGTTGTTTTTAACAATTGGAAACAGGGACGATATGATATTTTTTCAAGACATTGTGAAAATATCTGATCGATAAGGTGGATTGGGGATGAGATAGGTGATTTTACAACATATTATGGGACTTTAGATCTACATAGGTTTCTCATAAATATGAAGGACAAGGTTGCGAAAGAAAAAATAATGTCAGCACTGGATATAGCCTTGAGATCCTCACCTGCTAGATGGTGGGCTAGTCATAAAGAAACTCTTTCTTCTTGGGATGAGGATAATCTTTCCATCCAATACCATATTATTCTTCCTTCACAAGTCATCCAGTCAAATGAATATTAGAATATGAAGATTCATATATTAACTTTGTGGACATATGATGGTTTATCTAATCTAGTTGAGCATATTGAATATTGTCTTAAAGTATGGAAAGTTGCACAACTACCTTGTCATTTTTGGGTACATCATTTATTCCATTTTATGGAAATAGTTCCAAAGGCCTAGAATGTGCATGAGGAAACTAGAATACATATTGTATGTTGGAAGGTATTACAAGATTGATTTTGTCATTATTTTTCTTTTTCTCGTAAGTCTTCAAAAATCAAAGTTGTATTGCAACAAATTAAAGAAATGGTGTTTACTAATAAGATCAAGACCAAGTACTCTCCTACAATGTTCCCTGAGCATACATACCTGATTTTTTTTAGTTTTTACCCATCATATGTAAGAATCCCTATGTCTTGTAGCAAGATTGGAAAAAACCCTAAAGATCCTGAAGACTTGGAAGGGATTAGACATTGGACCTTTAAGGAATTTATGGGAACAAGAGAAATTGCATATACTCTATAGTATGATGCCATTAGTTCATTACTAAACCCTTGAATTTTTGGAAAGTGAACATTGGGAGTGAAGAGAATCCTAAGCTATATTCCATAGGAGACTATTGGGATGAATAGAACATGACAAAKATCCAGGATCTATCACGGGAGTATGAGGATTTGTTTCCAATTTTTTTTCCAAAACTTAAAGGAATTAAGGGAGCTCTAGGAGAAATGAAAATAAAACTCAAACCTGATGCTAATAAATTCAAACACAGACCATATCATTTGAATCCTATAGTCAAAGAGAAGGTTAAGAAGGAAATTGACAAAATGATTGTAGTTGCATTAATCTTCCCTGTAGATGAAGATGAGTGGATCAATCTGATAGTTATATAGATTAATAAAGGTACTGGATATATCATGGTTGTTTAGACTACAAATTTTGAAATAACGTTGTGTGCATGACCCTTTTCCTACTCCATTCAATGATGGAGTACTTGATAAGGTAGAGGGAAATGAAGCATACTCCTTCATTGATCGGTTCTCAGGATATCATCAATTTAAAATTGCAGAAGAAGATAAAAACAAGACCACCTTTACTACATAATGGGTTTTTTTTTCTTGCAACGTCATGCCATTTGGGCTCAAGAATAGTCCAAATGTCTTTTCTAGGATTGTTATTGTTGCCTTAAAGGAATTTCTTCATAAGTTTCTTGAAATTTATATGGATGACTGAACTGTGTACAAATTGATGAAGGAGCACATAGGCTTACTTCGGTTAATGTTTGACCACTACAGACATATACAAATTTCATTGAATCTGAAGAAATGCATTTTCTATGTTCCTTTTAAAAATTTGTTGGGACATATTGTAACATCCCCGACCATCCTGAGACTGGGTAATGATACCATGTGGAATTTATAGCTTATATAAAATATATGCATTTTAATGAACTTAACACAGCTAACATAGAGTTACTGATATCATACAGAATTAAATAGGATTAAGAGAAATGCATAGAAGCAATGAAATACATGAAGAAATACAACATCACAACAACATGCATAAAATACATAATTAAACACATAATGATACTTATCTTTTATCTGGAGTAAATCCACCAACTGCATGCAGACCTTCCACGAACCTCCTAGCCTTAGACCGCACTGCTCATCATTCTCAGCAGTAGGTCACCCCCGAGTTGGGACTAAACTCCATCGGGCAAGGTAATTCTAGGCTTGGTAAGGACAATAAGGAAGTTTCACAAAGAAACATGAACGATCTTTTATCCCATGTGTTACACATTATTTTGGTCACCCTGATGATGAGTCTAGAATCATCTGTTCAGGATCTCAAAAGGATCTTTTGCATGAGAAAAATGACTGATTTATTCCTCTACAAGGCATGTTTTTAGAATGATGCCTTAGGCTGATAGTAGTACACAGTGTGGAAATCCTTGATTTCCACATGCTTCTCTATATCTGGCTCGTGGGGTTTCCACAGGCTGCCATATAAGCAGGGTGTGGCGAGGTTTGAAATATAAAAGAAGAAAGAAGTTCAAGAAGTTTCTAGAAGGGGAATCTTCTAGAATGTGAGGTGGTGTCTGTATGGTTGTGATCCTACTGGATTCTCTGATTTGGTGGGATCATCCTCATCCTTTTAACCACTTCACCTTCTCCTATATAATGATGGGTTTCTCATGGAAAAGGTTAAGAAAGATT
>JZKD02S1797579.1:24130-35091 GCA_000966675.3 Picea glauca
TTCAAAATAATGATACTCAGGAAACATCCTCCGGGGGCCAAGGGTGTTAAGATGCAGAGGAAAAGTGCTACAAGGCTTGCGTATAATGTATGCTTCAGATGGTTCAGTTGGGAGCAACATGGAGCCGACATTTAGACCAAAGACGTAGGTATGCAAATGCGGTTAACAAAACACACAATGGTAATGTCCTTTGATGTAAGTTTAATGAGCTCAGAGAAGGTAAGCTCGATGGTTTTTCATATTTAGAGAGTCTGAAAAAACATAAAAGGAGACTCCATTGGGGTACCTTTTTCGAAGATAGTCTAGTCGGTTCAAAAAAGGGGTAAATTGGCACCGATAAGACGTCTATTCAAAACCATTTTAACGAGTGTGATAAGGACAAGATCACTCAGCCATATTTTCATTTTTAAGGAGTCTGAAAAAAGCATAACTATGGACTCCGTCAGGAATGTTCTTCTGGACCAATTTAGCGAGTGTGAAAAAATAAGGTCACTTGACGATCTTTTCAATTTCAGGGAGTCTGAAAATAGCTTAGCTATGGACTCCGTGGGGGTTCCTTTTTCGTAAGTTTAGTCCCTCAGGCCCGAAAAAGGGGTAAAATTATACCTGAGAGTACTCTTCTAAAGAACTAAAGTTCCATAGAGTATACCTTTGTTCGTACAGTTGATCGTCTAGACCGAAAAAGGGGTAAACTACCGTCGGACAGACGTGACTTCAAATTTCATTTTAACGAGTGTGAAAGGCCACAAGATCGCTCAACAATCTTTTCATGTTTAGAGAGTCTGAAAAGGGCTTAAAAGAAGACCCATTATATCTTTTGGGAGTCCTGAGGGTGAGGTCAAGAGTGAAAAGGAATCATGCAAATGAGGCTCAAACTCGTAATCAAGAAAAACTACAAGGACTCCCGAGCCTACAGTGTTTAGAGACAACATGGATACCATAATGCAACCAGGATCTACCTAGGGCATCCATCTTCTGGTAAGCTATACCACCAAATTGTGACACTTCTAAAGCAGTTATGATGGTTCCATGTCACAACCTGATGGGATCGATCCTATGGCAAAGAAAAAAGACAACGAGATACAAAAGTCAGGGTAGAAACCTAACCTATATGTTCAAGTTGATCCTCGAAAAAAAATTTCATGGACCGTCAAAAATTACCCAAAACTCAAAAACAACTGTCCCAATACCCGATCATATCCCTCCCATGCAACTCCTAAATCACTCTAAATGGTTTTTGGTTTAAAGAAAATGATAAGGGAGGCCAAAAAAGTGACAAAAAGAGGCCAAAAAGTCTATAAATAGAAGCTGGCAGCTCATTATCACCATTGCTGATTTGGAAATTGACTCTGGAGCCAAAAGATCCCCTTTGTCAAAAGCGGTGATTCCGGGAGCTACAGTGGATGAAACGAACTACTATCTGGACCAAGTAAGTACAAACTCTCTTGTCTTTCATTTTAAGTCTTTATTTTTGCATTGGGTTTCATTTTTTAGGGGGGCATCGACCTTTAAAAGGTCGTCCCTAGGTCCACGTGGGTTGTCTCAGGATAGGCCGCTTGTACATTTAGGCAGAGTAAACTCTGCACTTGTGTACATGCGACTATCACTATTACAGCACACATGGACCCCCTTATTGAATGAAAAAGTCTTAAAAAGCAAGGGTTAACCCTTTGGAACATTGGTGTTTTGCAGGATGTATGTCCACTGGAGAGAAAGAGAGCATGAAGAGGTTAGTCAGTTGGTTGGGGAGGACCCCAATGTTGTGGCTACTTTGATGCAATGTGGGTTACTCAAGTTTTTTCTATGTCCTTTTATGCAGGCACAACCTAGGCTATTGAATTCCTTGGTTGACTACTAGCATCCGGATGCAGAGGCATTCATGTTAGAGGGGCAGTCACTAGTGCCCACGACCGAGGACATTTATTTTTTGACTGGCCTCTCCTGGAGAGGGGAACCAGTCAACTTCCAGAATTTTCCTTTAGGGACGCATAACATAGTGGAATTGATAGGTCTATACTATGCGTATGATACAAACCGCTCGAGCTCGTAGGTGCCCATAAGAAAGATCATTGACTTATCGCTACAACTGATAATATTTCTTATTGGGCAAATCACTGGTTCTGTGGCTCTACATCAGGTGTCCCATGCACAGATGAACTGTGTAGTCCAGTGCTTAGATGCACAAATTTTTGATTGGAGTACCACATTGCTTGAGTGTATGAAGAGGCAGTTGACAGATTGTCGTTTGTGGACACAGAGGAACTTCGGGTTCAGGACCATTCTGTGTTCGTTCTTTTTTGAGAGAGTTCTGAGTTTTATTCCTCGAGTAGTGGTACAAGGACACCAGGCCTCTCTTCCTACTGTGTGTAGATGGGTAGTATTACTACCGCAACAGGGTGGCAGAAGGACCAACGAGTCCTTCGATGATGACTTCTTTGCGTGGTTGTCGCGACAGATCTAGGTTATAGAGGATTACCCCTATGTCGGGATTGATTTCTCGAGAGACCTTGAGATACCAGTACCTCCTGGTCAGGAGCGAGGGGAGATGGGTAAGTCTCCACCTTTGTAGTTTTTTTTTGTTAAACATATGTAATTTTTATGTTGTTTTTGTTATATATATCATTTTTTTGTTATACCAGAGTATTTGATGGATATCTGTTCGTTGTGTGCAGATGTGGGACCAGTGCAACCCGCTGACTATGCGAGGAACAAGTGTCGTCCTTGGCTAGGGGCCGCACCTTCCGCCACAGGGGGACCAACAGTAGCAGGAGATCTTCTAGTCGGGGAGGCTGAGAGGGTATTGAGACGAGTCAAGAGAAACTTTACTGCACTCACTCGCACGGTCTCGATGGCAGAGATTGAGGACTTGCCACCATCTATGCAGCCTCATGTAGTGGGGGCACCATGGACGTGGGTCTGGTTGTTTCGACGTTTAGCCAACATCGTGGATCAGTATAATAGGGCCTACAGGCCCTAACTTTAGCTAGACATTTTTACGTGCCATGAGCACTACTTGTATATATTTTTTGAGGGCATAAGCCCTATGACTTGTTATTGGTCATATTTTTGAGGTGCTTGCATCCATCTGTGTACTCTGGTTACTTTATGATATTATATGTTTTTTTTTTTTTGTTTGTCTTTTGTGTCTTATGGATCATGTGTGCAAAAAATGTATTTACATGTTTATGTGAATGTTCTTTCATATGTGTGCAAGATGACAATCTAAAATTTGATTAGCTAGAGTATTTGTAACTTGGTTTAATCTCCTAGGAACATGAAAATATGTAATATAATCAAAGTTTTGTTCTAAGAGACGTACCCTAAGGAATCGTCGGTGTAAAGTTGGATCATGAACCCGGTATACTCTGTTTAACTGAGACACAACCAGTTGAGCGTCGAGATAGAGCCAGAGATGAGAGATACCAAATGACAAAGCGTCACGAAGCAACTCAATAACTGCAATATACTCGACGACATTATTTGTGGTGTCACCTAAGCATATACCTCCAAAAGATAATAACTGGCCTTGAGGTGTAAAGATTACCCAAGATGCAGAGGCAAGCCTTCGAGTGTGCCGACTAGCACCGTCTGCATACCCAATGAACACCTTGGAATCACTTGACATCTGCCACAGTGATGAAAGATAACATCAACGACATGTCCATAACACTAAAAGAAACTAAAAAGTAATAGTACAAAGATTATACATATGTTACAAAAAGTTACCCATAGTGACCTGCCTATGAGTAATACTTCTTGTGGTAGAGCCCATTTCTAGGCTACGCCAAAGCATTCCCTTCAAATTCAACCAGACAATAAGTGCCCTTTTTTAAAACCTCTTTTATGATGAAAGGTCCAAACCACATGGGTTTGAATTTTCCTTCCCCCAGGGGGTCCTTATCTTGGTCATAGACCAGGACAAGGTTGCCTTCAGAGAAAATCTGAGGATGAATGGACCTATCATACTGACACTTGACCTTATGTTTGTGAGCCTCATTGGCTAGGGCTGCATCAGGATGCTGCTCATTGAGTTGCTCAAGGTATACTAACCGTTCTTCAAATGGAGAAGTGTCTGGCAATAACTGTACTGCAAACTTTAGAGAAGGGATCCGACATTCGATACGAAAGACTGTCTCTAGCCCGTAAATGAGTTGGAAAGGTGAGAAACCGATTGCAGTCTTAACAGATGTTCGGTAAGCCCATAATTCCGAGTATAACATCAAATGACAATTTGACTTGGTTGAGTTGATCGTTCATTGTAGAATGGTCTTAAGAGTTTTGTTCACAGCTTCCATCTGACGATTTGCTTGGGGGTAGTAAGGTGACAAATKTTMTTTCTATAACCCAAGCTTTGACATTAAATCTGTCATCATCTGGTTTTGAAAGTGACTGCCATGGTCAGTGACAATCTCCCTTGGGATGCAAAAATTTKCTATTATCTGGTTGAATAAATAGAGAGTTGGAGTCTCTCCATCAYCTTTAAATGTTGGCATAKATTCAACCCACTTTGTAAAGTAGTCTACAACTATGATGATATAGTGGTGCCCCCTTGCTGAAGGAGGGTTGCATGTAGTGTAATCAATCCCCCACTTGGTGAAGGGACCAACTATGATGACAGGAAACATGGGAGTGGGATGTGCCCTCATATTTCGAGAGAAGATTTGGCATTGGTGGAACTTCTTGACCGATTCAATACAATCTTTAATAAGTGTCGGCCAGAAGTAACCTGCTCATAGAATCTTTTGGGTTGTTTCCAACCCAGACAAATGATCGCCACAAGATCTAGTATGGAAATCGTTAAGCATGATAACCACTTCTTATTGAGTGAGACATCGGCGTAGGATGCAGTCTACACCTTTCCGATACAATGTATCATCGAGTATGAGATAATTCTTAGCCTGATGGCGTATGAATCAACACTCATCATGAGAAGCAGTGGTGGGGCACTTCAAAGCCTAGAGATAGATAAGTATATCTCCATACCAGGGATTCGAAGAGGTGATCAAAAACATATCTCCTCTAATAGGCGACTCTTCGGGCACAAGATCACCCGACTCAACCGGAAGTTCCAAAATAAGTTCTGTGAAGACCAGTGACTTTTTGGACTTCACTGAAATGAAATCTAAGTCAAACTCCTGGAGGATGACTATCCATCTACTAATTTTTCCGCCTATTAACCGTTGTGTCAACATGTACTGAAATGGATTCACGACAGCAATGACAGTGCTCTTGCAAAACAAAACATAATGACAAAATTTTTGCACAGCATGGACTGTTGCAAACACAAGTTTTTCGATATGAGAATAATTGAGTTTCGGTCCTACGAGGCCTCGACTCAGTTAATAGATGGCATATTCTGAGAACGAGTCATCTTCCTGAACTAAGACCATGCCAATAGTTGACTCTACTGCAGCCAGATATAATAAGTAATCCTTGTTATAGTTAGGTGGCCGGAGCAGAGGGGCAGTTGTGAGTGCATGTTTCAATGCGGTGAAAGAGTGTCTAGCGGCATCGTCCCAATAAAAAGGAATGTATTTTTTAAGTAAGTGCATAAATCCCTTGGTGATCTCGGCATAGTTAGCGATAAAGCATCTTAGAAAATTCGCCTTGCCCTGTAGACTCTGAAGTTGAAGGATTATGCGTGGGGGGGGGCAACTGAATTATTTCCTCAACCTTGAGAGGATCGACCATGATCCCCATTGTTGACACTATGAAACCTAACAAATGTCCTGACGTTACGCAAAATCTTCACTTGTTTGGATTCAAGCGAATCTGAAAGTAGCAACAACGTTCGAAGATAAGCCGGAGGTGTGTGGGATGATCCTTTCTCTGGCGAGATCGAGATGCTAAATTATCTAAATAAGCCTCGACTATATGCTTGAGGTCATGGAAATAAAAAGACATGGCCCACTGAAAGGTTGCTCCATCATTTTTAACACCAAAAGGCATCTTATGATATACGAATGTACCCCAAGGACAAATGAATGTTGTTTTGTGTTGGTCTTCGGGTTTGATTTGTATTTGATTATATCCTGAAAAACTGTCCATGAAAGAAAAGGCCTTGCAATCAACACATTCATCAATGATCTGGTCAATGAAAGGTGTGGGAAAATTATCTTTGGGGCAGGCCTTGTTCAAATCACGGAAGTCGGTACATACACAAATCGTGCCTTGTTTTTTATTGACCGGCACGGGGTTTGATACCCATTGGGTCAAATGGATAGGATAGATAAAACCGACTTTTAGCAATTTCTCAACCTCAACCTTAATGGTTGTTTCTTTCTTGGGGTTAACTGGATGAAGCTTCTACTAGACAGGCTTGGCATCTAGATACATTATGATTTCATGTTCAACTATTTTTGGATAGATGCCTGGCATTTCCTCATAAGACCAGGCAAAAACGTCCTGGGATTCCTTAAAAAGATTGGTGTAGATTTGAATCTCTTCGGGGGAGCAATTAGCTCTGACGAAGACATTCTCCATGACGCCAGGGTTTCGAGAGATATTGATTGGTAAGGTTTCAGTGATAGTTGCCATATTACCCTTAGCATAAACCTCGTGTGTAGCTAAGGGATTAATAGGACAAGACCGATCTCTCATCATAGTCACGGTGAATTCTCCTGCTTCGATTCGATTTAACTCTGGGAGGAAGTATGATCTGTGATGAAGATCTTCCCAGGGTTTGTCCGGACTAGTCATTGCCTCAATTATAGTTTCATCAGAGAGAAATACTAAGTCTAATGAATCAGCGTGAGCGAGAGAACCCTGAGCCCAAATAGGCTCTAGAAGTGGATCGAACTCTTGTGCAGGAGTTGGATCAGTGTTGGCTAAAGCTTGTTGGACTAAAGAGTACACTACTTCAGCTACGAACAAGGGCATGGACATGCCCGGGTGCCCTGTCCCATCCATCCTGGCTGATGGGGAAGGAAGTATCCATGGATCATCGAAGTAAGTCATGCGAAACGATGAAACTTGAAAAATCTCAACCTTATTGTGATTGGATATAAACTTGATATGGCCTTGAGGGGGCGGGTAATCGAAGGTACCCATCAAAGATGGGCACAAACCAACCCCTTCGTTGACTACACCTGGTTGAGGATTATCGATCATCGGGACCGTGGATGCCCCCAATGAAGGGTTAGGTCTGGAGAAAGACAATTGATCGATGGTCGCTATCTAGCCCTCGTGTGGAAACAATAAGACCCGAAAAACTGTAGCAACCACAGCTTGCATGGAATAAGTCCAACTCCTTCCTAACAAGAGGTTATAGTCGAGGGGAGCATCGACTACCTCTACCTCGACACACACGATCTTCCCTCCTAATTGCATGGGGAAAGAAGGAATGATACCATGTGGTCAAAACGAATGACCATCGAAAGCGGTGAGGAGAGTAGGTGACAGAGACAAAACAGGCTGGCCAACGGCCTTCCAACATGCCAATGACATAACACATGTCGAGGTGCCCTCATCAACCACCGTGCAGAAGATATTCCAAGTAAAAGTTTTCATGGGATAAGCCACTACTATCTGAAATGCTACATGGTAAGGTAGATGAGGTTTTAAGTCAGTTGTATCCAGCATGATTGTACCCGGATTACAAGTCTCAGTAGATCCTAAAGTGGTTAACAAGGCTTTCCTCTAGGAAGGGCAACTTTGGAGGGCCTCCAAAGTGAACATCACACAAGGGGATTGTGATAAATCTTCCACCACAGAGTAGTTCTGGGTGGCCCTTGCGTTTGGGTTATGAGAAGATTTTTTGAATGCACCTTTGGGAATGCATGTCATTGTTTCGCCCAACGTCTTCTCAATCTATAGAGGAAGAGATGGGAGTTCAACTTCTTTACCCTTCTCAAAATTTCTTGGTTTACTATAGTCATGTGCTCTAGTCTATATAAAAGCATAACCCCTCACCATATATACGTTCACAGATGCAGGGTTGTTCGCAGGCAGAGAGGGTCCTTGGCTTCCCCCTTCCGTGCTTGTAGAGGCCTGTGTTAGATTTTGCCCATGTTGGAATGGATTGGTTAACGTAGCAGGTTGTTTCTATGTCACAAACTTTTGGGCCTCTGCAAGCCAGGGACAAAGGTGGCTTAGGTGGTCTTTTGCACATAGGTTGCATGGATACCTCGCCTTCCATTTCTCAGTATTTCCCTTGCCAGCATTATCGGTGGGTTTCTTATCCCCCTTACCCTTCTTTCATTGTTTTTTCTTTCCTTTAGAATGTTGGGTGGCCTTTGGATTAGTCGATTGCATTGTGTGTACATCCGATGTTTTGGTAGGGGGAGCAACCAAAGAAGTAGTTTGGCTGGCCGTTGTGTGTTGTATAGACAATTGTTGCAACTGAGTCGTTAGTTGCTCAACGAGCTTTGTTTGTGCTGAACCGACAATACCATCATCATGTGGTCCAACTCTCTATCTGGTTTTATCAAGTATTGAGCGTGGTGCATCTAGCAAGATCTCATATACTAAACCAGACTGAGAATATATTAGCTCAAGTTGTTGAGCTCTCATGATGGCGTCTTCTTCAGAAAATACTCCCTACGTCGCAACATCTTTGAACAAATGTGGGACCAAAGACTTAAGAAACCACTCGAGCAGGAATGCTGGTGGGATTGGTACCTTAATTAAACTCTTTCAGCGTCTCCATTCTCGAATGTGACAAAGATATGGTCTGCTTTTGTCTATGAAAAATTGGCCATCAATTTTGTGCCAGCGTTGTATCTCACAGGTAACTGGAAATGGTTTAGGAAAGCCATGGCCAATTCACCGAAGGAAGAGTATCTTGAGCGGTCGAGCTTGATGTACCATTTTGTGGCACTCCCAATGAGTGTACGTTGAAACAATCGCAACTGTACAGAGTCGTCTTTCAATGAGTTAGATGAGCACCAAAGATGGAAGGTAGTCACATGATCTCCTGGATATTTGTTAGGCTTGGCTTCAAACTTTGGGATGTCCAAAGGCAACTTCGTTGGCATAGGAGGCCAACGTGGATCGTGACAGATAGGGTCATTCAAAAACCTTTTCAAGTCTGGCAAATGCAAGGTTGCCAGGAATGGTAGTTTGGGTTGTTGGTGATAACCTGCGAAAAAGGGGCCTGGAGTTTGACTAGCACCAGGTTGCCAGGAAAAGTTTTACTGCTAGTCTGGATTCCAGTAGAAACCATGGCCATGGCCAACATATGGATTTTGCGTATGTGGAGACATCATCGAATGATTTCCAAAATAGGACATAGATGGTTGGGCATGCATTACATTCTAAGGACTTTGGGAAGGGTTGCCCCATGTCGGTCCCGTGGGGATAGGCATAGTACTTTGTCGGGGGTTCCATTGATTGTGGAAAGAATTCCAAGGCCCAGATGGGGAAGAAGTTCCTTGGTGTGCCCCCTATGCAGGAATAGTACCCTGCATAGGAATAGATTGTTCGAAACTGGGGTTGTCCCCAATTGGGAAAGTAGTTGACGAGAAGGCATTGTTACCAAATGCACCAAACAAATAAAAAGGTGTTGAACCTACCGACATATTATGCAAAGGTGGTCCTTGACTCTCCGCTCCAAATAAACTATGGTGTGCAAGTGGCCTGGCGGATTGTTAATGCGTGCCACTGAGGGAAGGCGACGAAGGAGGTATATGACCTCCCCTATAAGGGAAAGTGTTAAAAGGAATAGGAGTGCCTCCCATGTGTCCTTCCAGAGAAGCGTTAGAGCTCCCTGCCCCTAGACCTGAAGTCTGTGAAGTGGAGTAGGAAAGTACAGGACTTGTACCTAAACTAGGCATTCCGTATGAGAACGGAGGGCCTGTCACACTTGGTGTGAAAGGGGTTGTGGCCACTACCAGAGACAGGATCGAACCACTGTGCGATGTAGAGGCGGTCGAGACCATGGTGGATCAGATTGGTAATGGTCGGTTAGGAGGTGGAAACTCTCCTGTGGTGACAACTGTAGTGGGAATTGAAGAATTCCTAGAAGGAGTAACAACATTTGTTTCCATTGTTGTGTGCGACACTATCTGGCACTCATAAGGATGAATCAGTATGATGGCGGGTGTCGAAAGATCAGTGGTGGAGGTTTCAACCTGACCAAAATCTTTCGCACCAAGGTCTAAAATGGTTGATTCCTCTAGATGTTGGTCAAGCACAATTTCTTGTGACCCGGTTGCTTCAAAAGACGCTTGTTGGTCTAGCTTTTACCTTACTTGTGGCAGGGGTGGCTCCAGTGTAACTGGCGGCAGGCCAAGAAGCCTTCGTGACAAGCGGAGCTCATGATCCTCCACTGTGTGAGAAGATCAAAGACACACTAGGGTAGTCTAACCATTCAAAAGTAACACACACTTAAAAAGTCCCTATAAGATAAGACAAGAAAACACTAAATTAATTGGAGGAACAGTTACAACAACCAACACTAGAGAAACTTACCGGTGTAAGTGCAACTCGAAAATGGAAGCACCCTCCAATTATAATCTACAAAGAATGGCTCGATGTCTGTCCTAGGTACCGCGGTATACCCCCATAGTCACCTGTGTATGTCCCTAAAAAAGATAGGCAACTAGGTTTCCAGCGCGCGAACAGACACCAGGCGAGTACAATCAAAAGTCGGGAAGACCACAATGAGCAGGATATCGAGCCCGAAACATGTCAAGGGTATCGAAAGCAAGTGGTCTGGAAGACAACTGAGGACCTCGAATGGATTCGAGACCCACGAAGCCCCATGGAAAATGCAATTGACGGAATCCCAAAACAAGCCCTCTATATGTGTTCTCCACTACGATTGGTCCAACTTTGGAGGGGTTATCTCCACTACCTTTCCACACACGACCTCGTGTTTATCCCCTGTGTTAGAGGAGGGTCCCATATAAATTTCACAATACTGGACTTGGACACTCCCTAACTCAGACTCCAATGTTTGATTTTAATGGCCTTGAAGAGTTTCCTCTCCAACCTAATCCAAGGCCCTAATCCTGAACTAG
>JZKD02S1797579.1:40165-71073 GCA_000966675.3 Picea glauca
TACTTCTTATCAACCATGAAAAAACAATAATGAGTCATATTTACATCAAACAATATTGGGTCCATTACCCAAAACTTTGTGCTACGGGGATTTCTTCAAGGGTTGACATCAATGAAGACCAACCTTAATCAACAAGAAGAATGAATTGACCTTCCATACAAAGAAAGGAATTATAACTTCTATGCATAAAGACGAAGATTTTTTTTTTTATCTAGAGTCAAAGATAAATCCAAGATACGAAATTGAATGAGGAAAATAGCCGATTACATATTGAGTTAACAAATGAAGCATCTTCTTCTAATTGGATGTTCAAACTATGTTATAAGTAAATGAGTCCCATTTCCAAAGTGTACTATTGAAACAAGTAGCAACAAATATTGTTGTGAGCCCTTCTTTACCTTTTTCATAAGGAGAAATCCATCAATGAGTAGATCATATAAATTTTAATGTGCATCATATTAAGAATTTTATTAAAAATAACTTTGTGAAACAAAAGGCCACATCTATGTTTTATTCCAAAATAATTTTAGACAAGTCCAGACCATTGGAGTTAACTTAAAGAAACCCAAGGAGGATGAGGCAGTCTTGAAGTTGTTCTCGGTTTTTATTCTAGAGTAGACGAAACAAATCGAGTCAAAATGAATATGCATTGTACGGAAATCCTAATTAGAAATAGAGAATATCCCAAAAAACTTTTCTCTAACTTGAAATGGCATCATTTAGGGATTAAAAAATGCCTAGAAGAGCATGGAATTGTGAAAAGGAAAAGAAGGGGTCATGCTTCTAATAATATTATGCTCATTGGATGATTGAAAACACAAAGAACAAATATTTTGCAAGTTCTTTCCTTCACAAATGCAACCATTTAGGTCTCATAAAAGAAGTAAATGCATTCCTTAGAAATTTCATTAGGGACGCATGGGCCATTCATCATAGTCATTTTTATAGTGTTGATTAAACAATGAACGAAAAGAGGGATTTTTCATCACAACTATGACACACATACATTGTATATACAATGTAGAACCTAAAAGAAAAATGAAGAAAGACTGACAAAAACTTAAAACATGCGTCAACCAATTTGTGTACTTTGAAAGAAAATTAGGGTTTATGGTTTACATGATGAATTGATGATGGAAACAAGTGGGTGTGTGAGTCAAATTTGAGTCCATAAACCCTCCCATATCGTTAAGGCATGCGAATAGTATGTCCATGTCAAATTTCAGTGCATATAGAAATAGTTTGAAAATATTTCAACGTTGGCCCCATTCAGAGGCAACTGCTGCCTGTGTCTAGTCCTAGTACAATTTCCTTGTAAAATTCATTGAACAGTACACACGTCCCCACATCTAGTACTGCAAGGGAGTATTTTTATGGTGTTGATTAAGCAATCAACGAAAAAGAGGGATTTATGGTCCATGCCTAGGGATTTATGGAATCACAAGTGCAATTTGTGATATAACAATGGTCATTTCAAATGCATTTGTAACATGAATTATGGTTCTCATGGTTGTCCAAGGAATGATCTAGGGTCAAATAACAAGGTACAAGATCATAGAAATTTCCTTAGGGACGCATGTGCCATTCATCACAGTCATTTTTATAGTGTTGATTAAACATTGAACGGAAAGAGGGATTTTTCATCACAACTATGACACACATACATTGTATATACAATGTAGAAAAGAAAAATGAAGAAAGACTGTCGAAAACTTAAAACATGTGTCAACCAATTTGTGTACTTTGAAAGAAAATTAGGGTTTACGGTTTACATGATGAATTGATGATGGAAAAAAGTGGGTGTGTGAGTCAAATTTGAGTCCAGAAACCCTCCCATATTGTTAAGGCATGCAGATAGGATATACATGTCAAATTTCAGTGCATACAGAAACAGTTTGAAAAAATTTCAACGTTGGCTCCATTCACAGGTTATTGTTTCCCGTGTCTAGTCCTAGTACAATTTCCTTGTAAAATTCATTTGACAATACACACGTCCCTGCATCTAGTACTGCAAGGGAGTATTTTTATGGTGTTGATTAAGAAATTGACGAAAAAGAGGGATTTATGTTCCATGCCTAGGGATTTATGGAATCACAATTGCAATATGTGATATAACAATGGTCATTTCAAATGCATTTGTAACATGAAGTATGGTTCTCATGGTTTCCAAGGAATTCTCTAGGGTCAAACAACAAGGTACAAGATCATATAAATTTCCTTAGGGATGCATGGTCCATTCATCACAGTCATTTTTATAGTGTTGATTAAACAATGAACGAAAAGAGGGATTTTCATCACAACTATGACACACATACATTGTATATACAATGTAGAACCTGAAACAAAAATGAAGAAAGACTGACGAAAGATTAAAACATGCGTCAACCAATTTGTGTACTTTGAAAGAAATATAGGGTTTATGGTTTGCATGATGAATTGGTGATGGAAACAAGTGGGTGTGTGAGTCAAATTTGAGTCCAGAAACCCTCCCATATCGTTAAGACATGAGAATAGTATATCCATGTCAAATTTCAGTGCATACAGAAACATTTTGAAAAAATTTCAATGTTGACCCCATTCACAGGTCATTGTTGCCCATGTCTAGTCCTAGTACAATTTCATTGTAAAATTCATTAGACAGTACACACGTCCCTGCATCTAGTACAACAAGGGAGTATTTTTATGGTGTTGATTAAGGAATCAACGAAAAATAGGGATTTATGATCCATGCCTAGGGATTTATGGAATCACAAATGCAATATGTGATATAACAAAGGTCATTTCAAATGCATTTGTAACATGAAGTATGGTTCTCATGGTTTCCCAAGGAATGCTTTAGGGTCAGACAACAAGGTACAAGATCATAGAAATTTCCTTAGGGACACATGGGCAATTCATCACACTCATTTTTATAGTGTTGATTAAAGAATGAACAAAAAGAGGGATTTTTCATCACAACTATGACACACATACATTGTATATACAATGTAGAACCTGAAAGAAAAATGAAGAAAGAATGACGAAAACTTAAAACATGCATCAACCAATTTGTGTACTTTGAAAGAAAATTAGGGTTTATGGTTTACATGATGAATTGATGATGGAAACAAGTGGGTGTGTGAGTCAAATTTGAGTCCAGAAACCCTCCCATATAATTAAGGCATGTGAATAGTATATCCATGTCAAATTTCAGTGCATACAGAAACAATTTGAAAAACTTTCAATGTTGGCCCCATTCACAGGTCACTGTTTCCCGTGTCTAGTCCTAGTACAATTTCCTTGTAAAATTCGTTCGACAGTACACATGTCCCCGCATCTATTACTGCAAGGGAATATTTTTATGTTGTTGATTAAGTAATCAGAGAAAAAGAGGGATTTATAGTCCATGCCTAGGGATTTATGGAATCACAAATGCAATATGTGATATAACAATTGTCATTTCAAATGCATTTGTAACATGAAGTATGGTTCTCATGGTTGTCCAAGGAATGTTCCAGGGTCAAACAACAAGGTACAAGATCATAGAAATTTCCTTAGGGACGCATGGGCCATTCATCACAGTAATTTTTATAGTGTTGATTAAAAAATGAATGAAAAGAGGGATTTTTCATCACAACTATGACACACATACATTATATATACAATGTAGAACCTGAAAGAAAAATGAAGAAAGACTGACAAAAACTTAAAAGACGTGTCAACCAATTTGCGTACTTTGAAAGAAAATTAGGGTTTATGGTTTACATGATGAATTGATGATGGAAACAAGTGGGTGTGTGAGTCAAATTTGAGTCTAGAAACCCTCCCATATAATTAAGGCATGCGAATAGTATATCCATGACAAATTTCAGTGCATACATAAACAATTTGAAAAAATTTCAATGTTTGCCCCATTCACAGGTCATTGTTGCTCGTGTCTAGTCCTAGTACAATTTCCTTGTAAAATTCGTTCGAAATTACACACGTCCCCGCATCTAGTACTGCAAGGGAGTATTTATATGGTGTTTTCATTAATTGGATTATACAAAAATATAAACATAAAAATGTAAATATCTGGGATGACATACCTACATCGTTGGTATGAGATGTTTTCGAAATTGCTAAATCCGATTTCTGCAATTAAAATCTACAATTTCAACGGATTTGCATTGAAAATGCTCATAAGGGTGCTTTTTTATATTTTTCAATGAAACCTAAGAACCTGGAATCCACGCCGACAATTACCAGAACAATGGCCTATATTGTCGATTAATGCCTTGTTCTAGACGGGTTTTTCAACAACGTGTTGCTTTGACAAAAGATTGGGATTGATCATATTTTATTCAAACCCAACAAAAATTTAAATTATGGTTGTCATTCATTGGCTTATACAAAAATATAAACATAAAAATGTAAATCCCTGGGATGACATACCTACTTCGTTGGTATGATTAGGCACATTCACGTAGATCTCCTCTTGGTTTCGAGAATAGTTCATTCTCTACTAAACGGGGGAAACCACGTGAAGGTGGAAGCTATAATTATGCCCCCCCCCACCCCCCCCACCTCACTTCACTCTCAATTTACCCATACCTAATTTTAAATTATAAATAACATGTAACATATACTCTATTATACAAAATAAAAACATATAAAGATCATATAAAAGATATAAACACATACCTCTTCTTTTCAAGAATTAAATGATCAGTAATCTTCTTCTTTATCCAACTCAACATCTGTATCAGGATCTGGTTCAGAATCAATATTGGTTAAAGGCTCATTCATATCAACATCATCATCAATGTCATTTTCGCTAATATAGTTATCGATATCGTCAATGAGATCGTCGTCTCCTACATTTGGATGATCAACTTCTTCAACTTCTTCGTCTGACACATCGACTACAACCACCTACTCCTAATCTACATAATCATGATATTCTTCCTCGTCATTATCTTCATCCTTGGCTACATCATTATACTTTACTAGTCTTCCTCTTGGATCATATCTAACAACGTATGACCAACCTTCTTTACCAGGTACCTCTGAGTAAAATACTTTCTCACATTGACTTTGATGCACTGCCCCTACCTCAACAGGGTCTGTTGACCTCCCGATCAATGGATCTTCGACTTCTTGAGCTAGATTAGCTCTGCAATTCCCTACTGGAATCTTCACAATAGATCCACGGGTCCTTGCGAACTTCACCTGTGCGAACTAGCACCGGGTGCAAAGTTCCCTCACGTGATCACTGGCTGTGACCACACAACTTTCCAAAAGGCACTTCACGATTTCACGTTTTGGGTATTTAGATGTGAGCCAACCTTGACTCTTCCGACTTCCAAACTCCTTGTTGGAACAGGGGCAGACCCATGGTTCAATGCTAAAGAGCGCATGAACAAAACCCTAACTACCGGCCCTTTCGGCAACACCTACGAAGCAGAAGAAGTCTCACCCGAGGTAGAGGTAGGGGTAGTTGTAGGACTCAGATGTTTGCAACCTTAGCCGGGACATGGATCTGTGATTATGATACCTTATCAAAGCACTTAGAAACTACAACTCATCAGTATCAAGCCAGTATCTACTTCACATATGAAACCCCACTTACAGAGAATCATAGTAGTTAATCAGATCTATTATATTTAAGCACTAAGCACATCCACAAAGGTCAGGTCTAGCATCCATTCACATTATTCAACACTAAGCTACCATATTAGATTCATTCATCATCTAACAATGCACTAAGCATTTAATCATATAGACAAGAGAATAACCATAAAGCACAAAGCATTCACAACACAGGATATACGTGGTTCACCCCCACCCTAGGGCTACATTCACCAACTCTTCTCTTCTTTATTATCTTCGGTCAAGCTTCTTATAGGCACAAAGCCACAAAATCCTACTCTACAAAGGATAGGATATCTGCACACACTTTGCCAGATCCTCCTTCCCTGAGCTAGGTTATAGCACAAAGCCTTCCACAGTATTTATAGTCACTTGCATTCATCCCTGCCAACCTTACACAACATGCATAAATCATTTACAATCCTTACTATCACTTAGCACAACATCACATAGATGCACTACTACATGGATGTCCTACCTTACATCGCCTAGACCTCTATTTATCTTTTACAAAATAGGCCTAAACATGGGCAAATCCCATGGGCCAACATCCCATACCCATTACATAATCCCAAATCCCAAAAAGGACCCAAAAAGGGGTCAAGATCCTACGATCTCCACTTCGTCTTGCACTCCGACTTCGACAGCCTATCGAAGTCCAAAAATTAGATCAAATATGACCAATAATCCTCAAAACATGATCAAGGGAAAACAGGCCCCCAACACTCACCTGTGAATAGTCCTGAGTCACTTTGTTCTGGGTAACTTTGCCTCAAAATCCTTGATCTTGGCTCGAGCTGCTTCAACTTGTTGTTGCGCCACGACCTCCTACTCAGTGAACTCTTGGATAAATGCATCTCTGATAGGTCCCTCTAATCGTTGTTCGACTGCAACGACTACCTGTTCCAGCTCTACTCCTCGACCTTCAATTTCCTCGAAAAATAGGCAAGCTGTATCTTGGACCGGTTAGAGCCTCTAAGTTACTTTCATAACTCTACTCTGTATGGCATGAACCTGTTGTTGAGCTATGCATTGTTCCTAGGATATTTTCATCCTTTCAACTGGTGATAGGAGCTTCAACCGTGCCTGTATTTTTTCTGCTTGTTGCTTCACCTCCTGGAGCTGGGACACCAGTTTCTTCAGTTCAGGGTACTCAGACAAGCATTCATAAGTCTGCTCATTTCGACTAGTTATCTTCTTTCATTCGATGGCTAATGCTATGATACTGTCAACTGTGCTCTGGGCAGTTGCTTCTCTCTAGTATCGCACTTCCTGCGGAGTGCTTGGCACTGTTTGTAGCTCTAATTCTGCAACTTTCTGTTGAAGCTGCTAAATAGCTTCAACAAGCTTCCCCACTTGGTTTTCCACGGATTCCTCCACCTTTTTCTCTAAGCCAGTCATAGAGCAAAATGCTCGGGTGACTACTTCTTCAATTCCAATCTACTTTGCAAGAAGTTGTTCTTTTTCCTTTTGGAGTTTTTCTCTATCTGCTGCAAACTTTGTCTGAAGGTCATCTTTCTCTTGCAGCGCAATTCGACATTTCTCTATAACATCCTCTTGTGCTTGCTTTAAGGCCACTGTGGCCTGTTCCTTTTCTTTCTGCACCCTTCAAATGTGAGATTAGATTACATCAACTACTCTTTGGAGTTGGGCAGGCTCGTCTCCTAACTCTGGTTCTCCCGATGGCAGGGGCGTAGTGGAGACTGTGCGGCTGGACTACAGGGCATGTTGTACCCCTCATAGATCGACCTCAATTTTGTTGTACCTTTCCTCCTGCTTGGCTTCTTGTTTCTCTGTGAATTCTAGCGAAGCGTCATTTAGAGCTGCAATGATGAAGTCAAAATCATCGTTAGTGAGCACCATCTGCATCTTGGTGAAGGTGGGTCTAGATTTCTTTCAGGAAGAGGGTTTATGGGGAGAAACTTTCCTCTTCTTCAGGGGATCAACCTCCTCTCTAGGCAGTGTTACTTCGCCTTTATTCTATTTCATTTCTTTTCCATCCTCTACTTCGTCATCACCCCCTTGGTCAGGTGATGTTGAAGCAGTATTTTCTGAGGCGCTTCTTAAGTCTTGGACCTCCTCAGTCTTCTTTATTTTTCTAGTTCCAGGTGTGTCATGTTCTTTGTGAGTGGTCTCGGGGTCATCCCGTTCAGGGTTGAAAATCTTTGCAGGGTCAGCGAGAATAAGGAGGTCCGTGGACCAGTCCTTATTTATCTCCTCGATGTCGTCTTCCGTGAGCTTATAATATGACTGGAGCTTCTCCTTATGTTCATCTACTCGTGTTGTAATGTAGATGAAGTGTCGATATCCGTTGAACTTCATCAGGGTTCAGAACCTCTGTAGGGTTTTCAGAGTGATGCGAGGTTTGGCTTCTATAGCACTCTTTAGCTGAAGGTAGTAGGTATGAAAAACAACATTCGACTGCCACTGTTTGTTCATATCACTTGAATACCAAAGCGTGGAAAAATTCGCGGCAAGCAGCTCAAATGGCTCAATGTCTAGGAAGGTCACACCTTCCGACATCTCCCAGGAAACAAAGGTGATAAGGATCAGGAGCCAACTGAAGTGGAACACATATCCTTGATCCTGTGCTTCGCGACAGTCTAGCTCAAGCTGATTCACTAGTTACTTAGCCCAGTTCATCTGTACACCTTCTACACACTTCCCCGCGAGGTCAACGATAAATCCCATGACCTGTGTGGGTATGTTCTTCCTTACTAGTTTTCCGGCTATTAACTGACATGTGAGGTGCACTATGCCATTCTGGATGGAGGCTACCCTGTAGCCTCACATTCCCTTTTCAACATCGCCATACGTATCCTTGATCTTCTGGKCTACTGCACGATCTGTGGCTTTTCTTGGATAAAATTCCTATGGATCAGGTCCTTTCATACTCAATCCTGTGATCCGATGGATAAGTGTCGGATCGAMTGTAATACGATGGTCTAGACATAAGTATCCGCCATGGTAACATGAAAGCAATATCTTGACACAAGCATTGACTTCCTGKTTCCTACTGAAGTGTGGGATTTTCATGACGTTTAACAAAGTGGACTACRCGAGGTTCATCATCCATGGCTGAGGGATTATCTTTGAGTTCTTCCCCTTTGTCCTGGTCAGGTATTTGTACGGGGTGAGCATACTATAGTTCTTGTGATCTACGAGGTTGAAGTCRTTGAAATTCAATGCTACGATCTTGTCCTGCACTGTTCGAACTGCGCGTATCCCCTTTGGGAGGTACACAGTAACCATAGTGTACTCGAATTCTCTTGACACACTATCTCRACTCACTGCCCTGGATAGAGGTGGGATGTAATCGGGAAATATGGTCKGGATTAGCTTTGCATTTTCTAGGTCATCTCTGTGTTTAGTTCTCTTCTTTGTCACGAATTGGGATGTTCCTGCTCTGCGAGCAGTCGATGGAGAGGCTTGCACTCCTCCCATCGATGATGCTTTTACACCCACAGACATCACTCTTTCAGAAATGATTCTCTCAGTCCTGAGATCGATGAGTACTTCCTTCACAGACTCTTCGAGCACGCTAAGTTCTTAGGACATATGCTCGAGGTGGAATATCTCGAGTTCGAAGAGTGACTACTCAATGCAACGGGATGGATTGCGATAGTGCGATGATCACTGTGAAAAATAAACTAATCTGTGAGCTTATATAATCATGGCTGGAAAAAGTGATCTTAGTGCATGGCGTGATGGGATAAATAGATAACTTGGCAATGGATCTCTTGCAACGGGTGAGAAGCCTTCATTAACTCAGTTATTTCCATTACGGTGCGGTCCTAACAGTCTGATGGAGAGCTTTCTAACCATAAATGTCTTTCTACCTGTTCGGGGCGTCGGTCTAACAGTTATACTATTGCCAACAGCTATATTGCCTCGCCACAGCGAAGTGACATATGATGCTATTCTGATATCCCGACGAAGTTCTAATGTTGCAAATTTTCCTTCCATGAAATTCCTTCTGGAACCTTCTATAACTTTTCGATCTTAGCTTTCTTCTTATTGAGCTTCCTAGCCTTTCTCCCAGTGAGGTTCGTCTCGGTATTCCTCTTTCCATTCTGATTTTTATCTTCTTTTGGCATAGTCACTTCGCATTGGTGAGATTCTTTCCTAGAGGTCAGAGGTAATACTTCATCGATAACTGGAATAGGTACTTCAGTCTTCTGTGGTTCTTCTAGTGTTCTTCCAACTTTGACATCCAAATATCTGGCTTGAAATAGCTTCGCTTGGTTCTCCTGTTGTTCAATTAAGTGTGCCATCCTCCTAGTCATGAAATCTTTAACTCTTGCTTCTTCTATTCTAAGGCTTCCTCTTCTTCTTTCCTTAGGATTTAGTCTTTCTCAATCTAGGTCTTGCCTAACAAAGATGGAAATGGGGCATTGTTCTCAATAAATTTAATAACTTCAAATTCTTCCTCTGTCGCAGTTCCATGGGAACTAATAGATATCTGGGTAATTCTTCCACATAGGGTGATCATCTTTCTTTTAAATAATCCTATTCCTCCCAATGAAGGGATCATAGCAGGCTTTCCTAGGGTTTCCCAAGTTCTTTCTATCATAATATTCACCTATGTTTCCTCATCCAAAACACAGTCAATGTCAAAGTCTCCTATTCTTACTTCAGTGCACTCATTTTCCTTGAAGATCTCTGATAAGTTGATATGTTGGTGATCATTCAGGATTTATTTTATTTGTAGCAATACAATCTCTCATTATTTCTGGGGTTCTTCCATTATCTCAGTTTCTTGGCCTTTCTCAGGGTCTACTTATTCCATATTCATATTTTCAAGCTTAGAAATCATTCTAGGGCAATCCAAAACTTCATGATCCATAGCTTTACAACAAAGACAACTAGGTCTTCTACCAGGACAATCCTTAGCAAGATGTCCTGGTTTTCTGCAACTGTAACAAAGGGCTAATCCTCTCTTTCTTTTAAATGATCCCCAACCTTTCCTATACTGCGCGCTAGGATCATAGTAGCTAACCTGCAAAAAATTATTTCTAGGGTCCTACATCCATTTGTTAGTCCAAACATTCTCTCTATGCATAGGTATAACATATCTTTCAGTATTCTTATCAGATCTACTCATATCAAACCTTTTCTCATTTAGCGGTGCCCTACTTTTCAAGCTAGGACAAAATTTATCAAACATACCTACATCCATGCTTTAGAAACAAAAATTTCCACTTATCTTACTTTAGTAGAGCACAAAGATTTTAGATCTAAAGCTTTTCACTATTCCTATCTCTATCAGAGCACAAAGCTTACATATCTTACCTCTTTTCTTCAGATCTGACCCTTCTTCTCTTAGAACAAGGATTCACAAATCAAGTAGAGTACTACGCACTAGGGCAACAGATCTACACACAAAGATTCTTTTCACAAAGATTCTTCCTCCTAAGTTCCCAACAATCATAGTTTCAGGTCCTGGCATTGGAGCCATTTGTTGGCATAGGGGCAGAGCCAGGGTTCAATGCTCAAGAGTGCTCAAAACAAATCCTAACTACCAGCCCTTTCGGAAACACCTGCGAAGCAGATGAAGTCTCACCCGAGGTAGAGGCAGGGGTGGTTGCAGGACTCATATGTTTGTAACCTTAGCTGGGACACGGATATGTGATTATGATACATTATCAAAGCACTTAGCAACTGCAACTCATCAGTATCAAGCCAGTATCTACTTTGTAGATGAAACCCCACTTATAGAGCATCACAGTAGTTAATCAGATCTAATATATTCAAGCACTAAGAACAACCAAAAAGGTCAGGTCTAGCATTCATTCACATTATTCAGCACTAATCTACCATATTAGATTCATTCATCATCTAACATTGCACTAAGCATTTAATCATATAGACAAGAGAATAACCATAAAGCACAAAGCATTCACAACATAGGATATACGTGGTTCACCCCCACCCTAAGGCTACGTCCACCAACTCTTCACTTCTTTATTATCTTTGGTCAAGCTTCTTACAGGCAAAGAGCCACAAAATCCTACTCCTCATAGGACAAGAGATCTGTACGCACTTTGCCAAATCCTCCTTCCCCAAGCTAGGTTATAGCACAAAGACTTCCACAGTCGTTATAGTCACTTGCATTCAACCTTTCCAACCTTGCACAACATGCAAAAATCATTTACAATCCTTACTTGCACTTACCACAACATCACATACATGCACTACTACACGAATGTCCTACCTTACATCGCCTAGACCTCTATTTATATTTTACAAAATAGGCCTAAACATGGGAAACTCCCATGGGCCAACATCCCATACCCATTACATAATCCCAAATCCCAAAAAGGACCTAAAAAGGGGTCGAGATCCCATGATCTCCGCTTCATCTTGCACTCCGCCTTCGATAGCTTGTCGAAGTCCCAAAATTAGGTCAAATATGACCAAGAATCCTCAAAACTTGATCAAGGGCCAACACTCCTGAACTCCCAACTAGGAGCCTAGCGAGCTCTATCTCTTTCCATTTACTTCCACCGATGCGACCTCTAGCTGTGACCTGGGGCCCAACCTCCAAGTGCTTCGGGACTTCGCATTTCACAACTTCGGGTATTCTATTATGAGTCGCCCAACTCTCTCGACTTCTTGATTTCCAAGCTAGATCCTAGTGGGCGCTATCTCCTTTCCCATGGACTCTGATATAATCTTGGGCTATGACCTGGGGCCTAACTCTCAAGCGCTTCAAGACTTCACATTTCGCGAAGTTGGAAATTAGTTCACCTCTTCCTCCCAAAGTTTGAACTAGGCTTAGCGAGCGCTAGCCCCTCTCTTTGAATTCTGATAATATGACCTCCAGCTATGACCAAGGGCCAGCTCCCAAACACTTCGGGACTTTGTGCTTCATGAAGTTGAAATTTAACGCACCTCCTTTTCTCTGATTTCCGATTTTATAAAATTCACCCACGTCAGATCGATGGTCCACAACCCTTTGTGATCTAACGGTCCTAATCTCTCCTTCGCGAATCGAGACTTTGCATCTTGGGATTTTGAAATTTGGCTCACCTCCTCTCCTTTGATTCTTGATTTTCAAACTCTGCTTGGGTCAGATCAATGACTCAAGATTCCCCATGACATAACAGTCCAGATCCCCTCCTTCACGACTCGAGAATTCACGTATCGAGACTTTGGAAAACATTTCTCTTCTTCCTTCCAACTTCAAACTTCCTAGCTTCTAAACCCCACTTAGGTCAGATCAACGACTCAATATTTATTGTGATCTAACGACTCAACTATCTCTCTTGAGCTTTCGAAAAGATTAAGGTGCATGCACCTTACTTGGATCCAACAGTTGTTGGTCCTCACATTTAGATCGGACGAACATGATTTAATATTCTCCTCTATGTGCTCTTTCTATCTGGACTCTAATCTGATGGCCCAGATCCTTCACAGTGCTCGATCCAATGACCACTGTCACTCCTCCTCCTAAGCTTATGTTTTCTTCTCTGACTTGGAAGATTTCAAAATTTTCGAAGGGCTCGACCTTCGATCCAACTCCTACTAGCCCTAATGTATGGGGTCTCAATAGTGTTTTCCCTCCTAATCTTTTGTCAATGGAATTTGACTTCACCCTGGCGCACACTTGTGCTCTACGTGCAAATTTGCACTGGTTCCCCCTGACCTTCGAAATAACTCAGTCTCTAAGGGACTCGACCCTTCTACGTCTTTCAAAAGACTTTCTAGTTCCCTCCTGTCACACTCTGCACTCGACCTCCTAAGATTTCGAACTTGAAACAAGTTCACCTCTATGCGCACTCCTTGCGCTTAATATGCTCACTCTGCATACAAAAGTTCCACGCTATCTCTTCTGAGCTTCAAGTCAAAAAAGAATCTCTTACACTACTCCTTGCGTTCAGTATGCACTCCTTGCATAACTTATAGAAGAGAAATAATTGAAACTTATGCCAACATCTTACAATTTCAGATTCTCAAAATGAGAATTCATTCAGTCATGAAAACAACAATAACAGGGAATTGCAAATAGTAACAACTCTATGCATTTGGATCAATTTTCCTCTGTTATATTCATTCAAAAGTAAATGGCTACAGCTAAGATCAAATCAACAACTAAAAACTCATAAAATTCCTACTAACTCACAGCAGCCTCATTTGGGCGTACAAAACCTCTATTTATCTTAGAGGGTCCTTTGGGTTCCCCCCGACTACTCATCTACTCGAAAAAAAAAAACTAACTGCTACCTAAGTTCAGTTACATTCAAGGCTCGGAGTGAAACTCCCAGATCACTCGTGATCATTCCACTTCCAAGCATTTGATCTTCTTTCGTTCTTCAATCAACTCCAAAAGATTCGTAGTAACTGCCAGTTTTTTAGATTTCGAAATGATTCCCAAGCACTGAGTTATCCTACCACACATGCTTTTTGACAATGCTCTTGCATCATACTCCCCCTGGAAAAAAATTCATGGAATATTTTCCATGAGCTCCTGCACCGACTTTCCATGCATCTGGACATCAACTTCATTTTCCTAAATGACATATTCTATTGGGTGCCCTTTCCAATTGACCAGATATTCAAAACAGGTCTTCCTCCTGGTCTTCTTGCCAATCCTCTGATCAACGATCTTCTCCATTTGTGGTTTTTCTGCTATAGGCATTTGTTTCTCCCACTGAACCGTCTCTTGATCTTCTGCTCCCTCTATGTCAATCTTCCTGTAAGGATACAGGTCTGAAATGTTGAATACGAGTGGTATGCCCAGATCATCTGGCATCTCAATCTTATAGGCATTTGCATCAAACTTCCTTAATATATTACATGATCCTATCTTCTTCATCTTTAACTTGTTATATGTCCCCCTAGGGAACATTTCTTTCCTGAGATGTGCCAGAACCTGATCTCCTACATCAAATTGAAGTTATCTGCGATGTTGATCAACTCCACACTTGTATTCTTGGCTAGAGCTCTGCAGCTGTTCTCTGATCTGGCAATGGAGTTTCTGCATTTCTGCAGGAAAATATTCTGCTCCAGTGCTTCTGATCTCACTTTGTTCTAAGTCTCTCAACTCAGATACTCCCTAGGTTGCATTCCATACAATATTTGGAATGGGCTCTTTCCAGTGCTCTTGTTTGGTGAGTCGTTGTATGCAAATTCTTCTTGTGGAAGAATTTGATCCCACTTATTATGATGCTTAGTGACCAGACTCCTCAACAAGTTTCCCAAACTTTTGTTTACCACCTCAGCCTATCCATTTGTCTGAGGGTGATAAGATGAGCTGAAGGACAAATCTGTCCCCAACTTCTTCCACAATGTTCTCCAAAAATGACTAACAAATTTAGTGTCTTTGTCTGAGACAATGCTCGTGGGTAGTACGTGAAGTCTCACAACTTCTTGAAAAACAGATTTGCAACATGTGTTGCATCACTGGTCTTCTGGCATGGGATAAAGTGTTACATATTTGAAAATATATTCACCACCATGAATATCGAATCACATCCTCTTTGTGTTCTTGGTAGTCCCAACACAAAATCCATGCTTATTGCATCCCAAGGCCTCTTTGGTATTGGCAATGGTTGATACAATCCAGTGTTTTGTCTTTTTCCTTTTGCATGTAGGAAGATTCTACATCTGTTGACAAATTTTATCACTCCTGTCCTCATACCTGGCCAATAGTATGAACTGCTCAACTGTGCAAATGTTTTATCATGGTCAAAATGTCCAGCCAATCCTCCACTATGCTTCTCCTTCAAAAGGTTATCCCCCATTGAACATTTTGGTATGCACAACTGATTTACCTTGAACATCAATACCTCTTTAATCATGTACTCTGTCCACTATCTCTTCTCTCTCAGCACAAGATTTTCACATGCTTCATATGCTTCCTTGAAATCTACATCATCACAATACATATCCTTAAGGTGTTCAAACCCCAAGGTCTTCACCTGAAACTCCTACAGAATCAAACATCTCCTGCTCAATGCATCAACAACTTTGTTAGCATTCCCAAAAATATGTTTTATGACAAATGTAAAATTCTGCATAAACTCAATCCACTTTGCATGCCTTTGATTCAATTTTTCCTGCTTGGTTATGAATTGTAAATCCTGATTATCACTATACAAGAAGAATTACTATGGGATAAGGTAGTGTCTCCACTTCTTTAGGGATTGAACTGTGGCATAAAACTCCTTATCATATGTGGAGTATTTTCTCTTAGTCTCATTCAACTTTTCACTGAAATAGGCAACATGCCTATTATCCTGGCTCAAAACTGCTCCAATTGCAACTCCACTTGCATCACATCTCACTTGAAATGTCTTTCCAAAATTAGGTAAGACCAGAATTGGTCTTTCTGTTATTTTATCCTTCAGTATATTGAAGCTCCTCTCGGCCTCCTATGTCCATTTAAAAGACTTGTGCTTCTTCTTCACTATGTCCATCATTGGTGCACAAATTCCACTAAAATCTCTGATGAAATTCCTATAGAAACTTGCTAATCCATGGAAGATTCTTACCTTAAACATACTCATTGGTGATGGCCATTATTTGATTTCTATCACCTTTTATGGATCCATTTTCATTTCATTTGAAGAGATCACAAAACCTAAGTAAATGAGTTCTATCTTCATGAAACAAGACTTCTTCAGGTTTATCAATAGCTTCTCCTGTTGTAGTCTCCTCATCACTAGTGTCAGGTGTCTCAAATGTTCCTCTTTAGTTCTGCTAAAGATCAATATATCATCCAGATATACAACCACAAACTTGCCAATGAAATCTTTCAGTATTTCATTCATTAACCTCATAAAAGTACTCGGGGCATTTGTTAATCCAAATGGCATAACAAGCCATCTGTACAAACCTTCATTTGTCTTAAAGGTTGTATTCCATTCATCACTTTCTCTCATTCTTATATGGTGATATCCACTCTTCAAATATATATTATAAAATAAGTTTGCTCCACTTAAACAGTCCATTAAATCATCCATTCTTGGCAAAGGGAACCTATACCTGATGGTGATCTTGTTAATGGATCTTGAGTCTATACACATTCTCCATCCTCCATCCTTCTTTGGACTCAACACAGTTGGCACTGCACATGGACTCAAGATCTCTCTGACCAACCCCTTGTCTAGCAATTCTTGGATTGGTTTTTCACCTCCTCATTCTCTCGAGGTGTCATTCTGTATGTTGCTTTGTTTGACAGATTGGCTCATGGTATCATATCAATATGATGGTTGATACTTATGATGGGTGGAAATGATTTTGGAAGCTCATCCACCACTATGTCAGCAAAATTATGCAACAATTCCTGAACTTCTTCAGGAAAATCATCCATTGTAGTACTATTAAGGACAACTCTAGGTTTCCTCACCACAACAAACTGCATCTCCTATTCTTTCTTGACTTATCTTAGGAGTTCCTTCCCACTCATGAGAAGTATGCTTGTGTTGTCTTCCTCTTTCACTTTCTTCTCATCTATTGGCAACAACATGTGTGTTCTACCATTCTTCTCCAAGCTTTATGTATTCTTCCTCCCATCATGAATGACATTCCTGTCAAACTGTCATGGCCTTCCCAACAAAATATGACATACATCCATGGGTATTACATCACATAGAATTTCATCTCTATATCCTCCTATATTAATTTTAACCAAGCATTGTTTAGTAACCATTACCTGGTGTCCTTTCTACAACCATGAGACTTTGTATGGCTTCGAGTGTGCAGTTGTCTCCAACTCCAGTTTCTCCACCATCTCCGTGGATACTAGGTTATCAGTTCTCCCACTGTCAATTATCACCTTGCATACTCTGTCTTTTGTCTTGCAAGCTATCATGAAGAGACTGTTCCTCTGCACTGGCTTTTCAACTTCGGCCTCTAGTTTTAAGAGAACCTTCCTCAACATCAGGGATGTTCCATCCTCTGCTCCTTATGCTTCAACATTTCTTCTCTATGCTTCTGAAATGTGAGCTTCACCTCCTTCTTTCTTCCTCTCGGGACATTCCCAAGACATGTGACCTGTCTTTCCATAGGCATATCACCTTATTTCCCCTCCTCTGCTTCTTCCTCTTCCTCTAGAAGAACTTCTTCCACCACCTTGTCTTCCTCAGAAACTTTCTCCTCTTTCTGAGTGACTGTGTGGTTTCCCAATCTCGTCTTTGGATTTATTTTCCTTGTCATGGGAAACTCCCTTGCCTTTGTTTGGGTCTAGGATTCTACCTTTACCTCCCTAAATCTGTTTTCTGGAAAACTTCTCCTCTTCCTTCAGTGAGAATTGATAAGCATCCTCCACAGTCCTCACTGACATCATGTTGATCTCATCCTGGATTTCATACCTCAGGACATTTATATACCTGGTAACTTTCTCTTCATCTTTCTCTCTTTGTCTAGTTCTGATGTTCAGCTTGTAGAACTCCTCTGTGTACTCTTTAACTATCATACCCTTTTGTCTTAGTTTCTGCAGCTTCCTAAACATATTGATTTGATAATATTTGGGCATGAATTTAGCCTTCAGCTTGGCTACCACTCTATCCCAATTCTTTATCTTCTATTTTCCTTTGCTTCTCCTCACAGCTTGTAGTTCATCCCACCACAGTGTTGCATGTCCTTTTAGTCTGGTGACAACATGTCTCACCCTTTTCTCCTCATCGACATCCTCATAGTCGAAATATTTGTCCATGGATCTTATCCAATCCAGCAGCTCTTCAAAATCCAAATTTCCTTCGTACATTGGGACCTCTATCTTGGTTCTATCTACCAATATGACAAGTACTCTCAACAAGTGTTCTTAGACAACATTTTATCCTGAAGATTCTTCGACTTCTACTTCTTCACTCTCTGCATCTCTAATATCTCCAGCATCAGGTGCCCTCCTCTGCACTGCCTCCATCACCTCCAATCTTGCACGAATCTCTCGCATTTCTCTTTCTACAGCCCGATTGGCTAAAGGTGGCTCCACTCATCTCCTTGGTGGAATTGTGTTGACTGTCTCTCACACAGAGAGTATAAATTCAAGTTCTTTTGTCTCCTCTCCCTTGCCTGTTGTCTGCAAGCAAAATTTCAGCTCTGATACCACTTGATGTAGTGCCCCTACCTCAGCAGGGTCTGCTGACCTGCTGGTCAATAGATCTTCAACTTCTCGAGTTGGATTAGCTCTGCGATTCCCTACTAGAATCTTCACAACAGATCCATAGGTCCTTTTGAACTTCACCCATGCGAACTAACACCGGGCGTAAAGTTCCCCCGCGTGACCACTGGCTGTGACCACACACCTTTCCAAAAGGTGCTTCACGATTTCACGTTTCGGGTATTTGGATGTGAGCCAACCTTGACTCTTTCGACTTTCAAACTCTCGAACTCCGAACTAGGAGCCTAGCAAGTGCTAGCTCTTTCCTTTACTTCCACCGATGCAACCTCCAGCTGTGACCTGGGGCCCAACTTCCAAGTTCTTTGGGACTTCGTGTTTCGTGACTTCGGGTATTCTGTTATGAGTCACCCGACTCTCTCGACTTCTAGATTTCCAAACTAGAGCCTAGCGGGTGCTAGATCCTTTCCCGTGGACTCCTCCGATATAACCTTGGGCTATGACCTGGGACCTAACTCTCAAGCACTTTGGGACTTCTCATTTCGCGAAGTTGGAAATTAGTTCACCTCTTCCTCCCAAAGTCCAAACTAGGCTTAGCGAGTGCTAGCCCCTCCATTTGACTTCCGATAATATGACCTCTGGCTATGACCTGGGTACAAATCCCAAACACTTCGAGACTTCACGCTTCACGAAGTCGAAAGTTAACACACCTCCTTTTCTCTGATTTCTTATTTCCGAAAATTCACCCACGTCAGTTAGACGGTCTACAAGCCTTTGTGATCTAACGGTCCTGATCTCTCCTTCGTGAATAGGGACTTTGTGTCTCAAGATTTTGAAAGTTGGATCACCTCCTCTCCTCTGATTCTTGATTTCCAAAATTCGCTTGGGTCAGATCAACGAATCAAGATTCCCTGTGATCAAATGGTCCAGATCCCCTCCTTCACGACTCAGGACTTCACATATCAGGATTTTGAAAAACAACTCTCTTCTTCCTTCCAACTTCTGACTTCCTGACTTCTGAAACCTACTTGGGTTAGATCAACGACTCAAGATTTCCCGTGATCTAACGGCTCAAATATCTTTCTTGAGCTTCCAAAAATATTAAGGTTCGTGCACCTTACCTAGATCCAATGACTGTTGTTCCTTGCGTTCAGATCCGACAAATGGGATATAATATCCTCCTCTGTGTGCTCCTTCTGTCTGGACTCTGATTTGACGGCCCAAATCCTTCATAGTGCTCGATCCAATAGCCAATATCACTCCTCCTCCTGAGCTTATGTTTTCTTCTCTGACTTGGAAGATTTCAAACTTTTCGAAGGGTTCGACCTTCGATCCAACTCCTGCTAGCCCTAATGTATGGGGTCTCAATGGTTTTTTCCCTCCTAAGATTTTGTCAATGGAATTTGACTTCACCCTGGTGCGCACTTGCGCTCTGCGTGCAGACTTGAACTGGTTCTCCCTGAGTTTTCAACTTATTCAGTCTCTAAGGGACTTGGCCCTTCTACGTCTTTCAAAAGACATTCTAGTTCCCTCCTTGCACACTCTGTGATCGACCTCCTAAGATTTTGAACTTGAAACAAGTTTGCCTCTATGCGCACTCCTTGTGCTTAATATGCACACTCTGCATACAAAAGTTCCACGTTATCTCTTCTGAGCTTCGAGTCAAAAAAGACTCTCTTACACACACTCCTTGCATTCAATATGCACTCCTTGCATAACTTACAGAAGAGAAACAATTGAAACTTATGCCAACATCTTACAATTTTAGATGCTCGAAACAAGAATTCATTCAGTCATGAAAACAACAATAACAGGGAATTGCATATAGTAACAACACTATGCATTTGGATCAATTTTCCTCTGTTATATTCATTCAAAAGTAAATGGCTACAAGTAAGATCAAATCAACAACTAAAAACTCAGAAAATTCCTACTAACTCGCGGCAGCCTCATTTGGGCGTACAAAACCTCTATTTATCTTGGAGGGTCCTTTGGGTTCCCCCCAACTACTCGTCTACTTGAAAAAAAAAAACTAACTGCTACCTAAGTTCAGTTAAATTCAAGGCTTGGAGTGAAACTCCTAGATCACTTGTGATCATTCCACTTCCAAGCATTTGATCTTCTTCCATTCTTCAATCAACTCCAACAGATTCACAGTAACTGCCAGCATTTGAGATTCTGAAATGATTCCTAGGCGATGAGTTTTCCTGCCATCCGTGCTTGCTGACGATGCTCCTGCATCGGACTTGGAATAACATAAGGCTCTGTACCCGATTTAAATTCCCTTGTATTAACCATTGTAAATCCATTATCATGCTCAATAACAGTTCTTTCACGATCACGTTCATGCATCCGTAGCCTGCAGCATTTCACCTCAAACAAAACTATTTTAAAGGAATTAAAATCACAGTCAATTATATCCTCCAAATGCCCATAGTACCTATTCTCATTTTCTTTTGGATTTCTTTCACTTCTAGAGGAAATGTTGGTGACCTTAAACACTGTAGTTATCCCACAATCCGAGGTTTTTATCTTATCATCCAACATTTTGATACGAAATTTACGACCATTACACCACATAGCCTTGTGATGTTTCAACTACAACATGGAAAACAAGTAAAAAATACATTGCCAATGAATAAACCTCATATAGGACTTAGTAAATATATATTTCAAAAATTAAACAAACCAAATACATTGAAAAATTGGGAAATAACTAGGAAAATGTGGGTAAACAATTTACTTTCCTGTTTATCTTTTAAACCAAAGGCTAAATCAACTTCCCTAGTTGACGTAAGATCAGGAAATTGATCTCAATGAAGATGCATTGTTTTAATCATCTTACTCACCCCTTCCCATGATAACCTACTGAAGTATTCTTTAGTATATTCTATCCAATGCTCCATCCAATCAAGGTTGTTTGCAATGTATAAATGTAAATCATTCCACTCTCAAGAAATTATATGATAAAATAACAATTTAATATCATTAATTGTCTATTGTTAATAAAGGAATAGTTTAATATAGTTCAACATGCAGGAATAAAAAATGTAAAAAATCAGTATGATAAAATAAAATTGGAAAAATAAATGTGTAATATATTAAATCTACGTCAAAATCTAATAATTACCTTTCACAGTTCTCATTTTACCTTTCCCCAATAGGACCTCCCCTTCAAATTTGTTGATGGAGTCGAGATGCCAAATGTGAGGCACGTTCATATTTTCTACTAATTTAGGTAGATATTGACTAATATACACCATGCATTGATATACCATACATCCCTCAACCATAGAACCCTCCGGACGTGCTCTTTGTCAAACAAAAGCCTTCAATGACTTCAACTGCCTCTCCACCATCCATATCGACCTCGTGTGTACTGCTCCACATAATTCAATCTCCTCAACTTGGTGTATGAGGTAGTGTTCTTGTGCATTGAAAAATGATGGAGGTAGATACTGCTGCATTTGAAACATTAGTCAGGGAGTTTCTCTCTTCCAATACCTTATATCTTCTTTATGGATTTCTTTTGATGATAGCCACCTACAAATGTTGATGCAATAAAATAATATCAAAGCATACATAAATTTGTAGATGAAACATAATCTGTCAATAAGTTCCGCTACAAATCACATAAGAAGTACATTTTCCTTATAAAACATTACTTACCTCATGTATTTTCCAAGTACACAAATAATTTGTTTTATGTTGTTGTCAAAGTCGTATGAGAGAGATAAAGGTAGAACATACTGTAACAAAAAACAAATAATTATTATTTGTTTCCAAAAAATGCGTACCAATAAGGAAATATATTATTACCTACTAATTACCCTATAAAGGAGTATTTCTGCTAGTACTTGGGAAATAAATCTTTGGAGGTCGACATTTTGGGGGCATCATCTATATATTTAAAAACAACGTAGAAAAGTTAGTGTGTATAGAAAATATAAAAATCCCGATAAGAAATATTACTAAAATTCATGACATGATGACTATTACAGAGAATACATTAAATATTGAATCCTCTTACCAAGGGACGATATTCATAACTCCCTTCGGCGTGCCCCTTCTCCCTACAATGTCTTTCATCTTTTATTATTAAAAGTCATTTTCTTTGCAAGCCATTGCAATCATAGCAAGGGAAATAACATTTTCCATCCCCCCTCACCTCTAATGTCGCTCTTAACCGAACAATCTTCCTGTCATTTTCATTCATAGTGACAAATCCTTGTACTAACAAGTAATTGTCTTACCTACAACATACCAAACAGTAAGTTGTCAAATTTTTATATTTTAGCTACTCCTTCATGATATTTTAGCTACTCCTTTGATTATGATATGTTTATTTACAGTGACCTACAATCCTCATGATTATTTCTTCTAAGACATTTTGACATGTTTTATTTATTTATTATCGATTAACTATTAAGATCAATATGCTTCAATTTGTACTTTAGAGTAGTGTGTACTGAATCACCATGGAAAATAATTACACACCATTTAACGAAAGTGGTCAAAATTTCTCAAACTTGAATCACTCGACACCATACACTAGCCTCTAAGTTGTTTTGTAGATAAAATGTCAATCTTTGAAATTCACGACTAAAAAACGAATTCCATCCACTTGTCATCCACAATTGGGTTTGGTTGGTTTAAATTATGATGTGTTGATTTGAAGCTACATACAATGGTCACAATTTTATGCTACTTATAGTGGTCACGATTTTATTTTCTAAGACACTTTGGCATGTTCTCATTTTTCATTGTCTAACTAGTAGATTTCATCATGTTATCGTAGATTTCATCATGAAATTTTTATATTTTAGATACTCCTTATTAATAGTGTATAAAAAAGTTACATCAACTACAAACTAGAGTTAATCACTACATCTAGAATTTTGTGTGATTATAAAAATTGAGAGAAACAACATCACATAAGAATACAATGTTCTATGACTAACCTAACCTAATATTAAAATAAAAATATGACATTAATATATATAGGCACAACATCACAGAAACACAAAAGTTAGAGAGCTAACAAGGTCACTAAGGGATAGGATTAGACCTAAGAGGATTTTTTTTTCCACTTTCTATTTCAAACATTAGTCCAATCAGTAAAGTTATTATGAGTTGGTGGTTTTGTAACAAGGATTAAATTTACATAAGGAATGGTAGGCTCAAATTAATCTAGATTGATAATGACATCCGTTTTTAATGTTTGAATTGACTTATTGATGGAGTAATTTTCCCTCTTCTTAAAATACTTCTTCAGAAAATATTTTTCTTGACATTTCACATGAATTTCCATAGGATATACTAACTAGATCCAAAAACCAATGACATAAATATTTTGAAATATGGTACTACACATATAATATATTATCAAGGAAAAAACAAGCTACATGAAATTTCATTTGAACAAAAATTTACAAGTTAAATGAGTACATAAATAAATAAACATAATAACCTTGCAAGTTCAAAATATGAGCTATGTAGATCGAGAATTGGATTTGTTCAACCGGTGGGTGACAGAAAAAATAAACAGCTCAAACAAAATCCACGAACAGTGTCGCAACTATAGCAAATGTGTTGCAAAGTCTCTTAAAGTCATGTATATATAGATTGACTATCGTCTACATAACGACGGAAATGCCTGAGTTGACCCAAAAAAAAGACAACTATCCGTTGCAAGCCATGCGTGTTAACATATTTTTTCGAGGTATGCAATAATCGTCGCTATAGCGACGAAATTTTGTGGCAATAGCGACGAAAATCTCTCCCAATTAAAAAAAAAATGAAAATAATGGAAACGTGGAAAAATTTCGTGGAATAATCTGCCCATATTTAGTAGTGATATTTTTGAAAAGATAGAAATCCTCACACATGTCCTGACAAACACCTCAGAGTTGAAAAACTCTATGGCCAACGTAGAAGCCCGCCTTGACCTCCTAGACACCTTATTGCATAAAATAAATGAGGTTCATAAGAGCTCTCAGAAGCCTGTTAGAAATCCCAACATTGTACAGCCTGATATCTTCAAGGATAAAGAAGATGCTAAGAAGCATAAAAAAAACAAATCCTTTGGAATGTTTCAAGCGGGAGATTTGAGACCAGAAAGGGATTTTGGAGAATTTGATATAACTTTGCAAATTGTTGTAGAAGAATTTTTTGTTATAAGAACATAGCCTCACCCATTAAAGAAAAAAGAAAAATATCTCCAGATGATGACTCTCAAATATGAACAAGGAGATATCCCCATGCCATCATCATCCAAGACAAATAATCTGTATTCTTTAAACATTCATAGGATGAACAAAATAATCTCTTCAATGTCTGATCACCTAGTGATCAATTTTAGTTGTTAATCAAGGGATGAAACAAAAGATGAAATCCAATTATTGATAAACTGGACCACTTCCGAAAAGGAATAAGATGCTACCTTGAAACCAAGATATATGGCCACTCAAATAATCAGTGGGTTTACTGGCCATGCTACAACTTGGTGGAGATGGATTTCCCAGCAAGCCAAAGATGATATGTTAAAGGACCCTAAAGCAGAAGAAGTAATATTGCAAGCCTTGAGCACACAATTTTATGGTATAGAAGTTGCAACATATGCGGAGCATGCTACTTCATTATTCATGTCTTGAAGATTATGTGATCTAAGCCACCATGAGAAGTATTTCTATTATATGTAAAAATTAAGAATTGAATTAAGAAAATTTGCAAATCCTTCATACATTAAGTACTATATCAGAAGTTTTCCCGGTTCCTTACCAGATGTTGTAGAAAAATATTTCAAAGATAATAATATTACTCTGGAAGGGATGTCTTTAGCAATGGAAGATTATCATATCAAAATTGTAATTCAAGAACATTGTCTGGCAAAAAGGGTAACAAAATATTTTAAGAGATTTCATAATATGTTCATCTCTTCTTTATGTTAATATGTAGGCCAGAGGCTATAATGGGGATGTGGTGCTCATAATCGAGAACATCGGTCTGAAAATACACATTGCTCCTGCAAATCCAAAGGAAAGAAATTTCATTCTTGCAGATCTAGATTCAATCTTAATCATCCTTGGCCCAGGAAAAAGAAGAACATATACAAGTCTTATAAGAAAATTGTGTATCTTAAGAAAAGACAAAATCCTATCAAGGATTCAACTTGCTTCAATTGTAAGCAGAAAGGACATTGGGCACATCAATTACCTAGAAAGAAAAACAAGCCAAAGTTGTCTGCACTCTTTGCTGAGGAGCTCGATCCCAAGCAGCGGGATTTATTTTATTGTGCTACTAATGAAGAAGTTGATGGAAATATCATTTTTCTAGATCCTTCTGAATTTTCAGAAGATGATTCATATTCTCTCTCCTCTTCCTCTGAATTTAGTGATTTTGAGAAACCAACTGATTCCCTTATAGATGGTATTGTAACCCCTCTATCAAATGGCCCTGTTTGGTTTTATTGCCTACCAAATTTCTCTGTTTGTTCTTATGATGAGAACCTTGCTGATATCCTAAAATTACAAATCGAAACTACATGTTTTGACATGAGAAAAGGAAGAACAAGTATAGCCATACATAGTAGAGGATGTTTCAGACATACCAACACGCTGCATCTAACTATTCTTCATAATTCAAGTCTTGATTCCCAAACTAGTACTTTGGTATTTACTGATCCTCTAAACAAAAAAATGGAACATCAAACAATTAAGTGGGGATCCATGTCCTTTCCTGAACAATGGGTGATGGATTCACCTAAATTACCTAAACAAAAAACTATCATTTCTGCACACATCCAAGAATATGCTTCAAGCACTATCATCTATTTTCCACATCCTCCATCTCACTCCTCTCCTTCAATTTTTTTGCATTCATCTCTTCATTTCTTATCTTCCTCTCTTGGTCCTATTTCTTTTTCAGTAAAATGCAACAATTTCTCCCAACTCGTCCCTCTCAATTCTTTCTCTTCTCGGAGATTCTCAGCCTGGCGTGGTGACCCTATCAAAAAATTTCCTTCTTCCTCAATACAATCCTTGGTTGAACCCACATCTTTTACACATGAACCAATCTATTCTCTTCCTCCTTCACCATTACCTATGAAATGCCCTCTCTATTCAATACTAGTCTCTACCCAACTTGAAGCATGTGGACCACGACATGAAAATCATAACACTCGAAATCATCTACCACCAACATCAACAAAAAAAGAAACATGTCCACGTCCTAAATGAATAGATACTGCTAATATTGACTTTCCTCATGAAAGTCATATTCTTATGATGCATACAATACTAGAGCTAGAGACATAAGACCCTAGGATAAAACAAATATTCAGTTATTGCAGACCTCCTAGAACTCCCTGATATGGCCTAGGATACATAGAACAAGAACATATTGTTATTCCTCCCTTTTGATTTGATAATCCTTTGCCAAATGGAATACAAAATCCATCTATTCTAGAGATACAAAGGTTTTTACTATCATGAAAGGGTTCCCGAAATGGAAAATAAATTAATATTGGGCAAATAAAATGTTAAATTGGGATCTGTTTTCTCATCTGCAAACTATTGAATTTAATCAGTCCACTTCTTGTGAGAAAAAGTTGGAAATGTCTACATCATGGTAAACTTATATGAAAGATAACAACTATTGGTTGGATTTTTATGAATGGATGGCACAAACAAAAAAGGAAGTTGTTCAAATGGTAGAATCTGAGTCCTCTAGTCTTAGGCATAAATGGGAAGACCTTGATGGCCAAACATTAGAATATCCATCCATATTCCCCCATTTCAAAGGGATTGTCTTAGAATACAGAGAAAATAATCCTAATCCATTACGTTAGTACTTTCCAAAGAAGATCCCAAGATGCCAAACATCGAAATAAAGATTCAGAGTGCATATGAACAATTAAATTGGACCAACACAACTTTGCAAGTTATGGCAGCCCATAATTTTGTAACAAATGACTATGCCCACAAAACGCATATAGACAATCTAAAAATCAACACAAATGAAATTGTATCTAGTGTAAACCAAATCAAACAAAAGATCTCTGAAGTCAAAAATGATGTTGAGATCACAAGAAATTTAGTCCAAGAAGAAAAAGGTTCATCAAAAGAGAATCATGAAGAGTTAATGGAAGGCCTTGGACAAGCCTTCACATAAATGGGAAAAATCATTATAAAGGTTAATGAAAAAACCCAGAACAAACCAATTCCAACTTCCCATTTTTTTCCATAGAAAATCACCTCCATTAGTTCTAGTGTATATATTCCTAAATAAACTAATGTAAAGAAAATGTTTCCTTCTCATTTCCCCCCTGAAGTTGAATCCTCATCTCATTCTCTCATGATTGAATACCAAAACCCCGTACAAGTTCTGACTGTAAGAAAACCTCTTCCTTTAAATATGAATAGATCCTCTACACCTGATCTATATGAAAGAGGAAGACTTCTGGAAGCCCAAAGTTTCACTGATGATTGGTATTCTAAATGGAATATTGATGGATTAACAACTAGACAAATACAATAAGTCATTGATAGGATATACATGTCTTATAAAATCATGTGTATGAAGGGAAAGACTGAAGTTGAAGCCTGCAAATCCATTATTCAGTGCTTTATAGACACATTATCTAAATGATGGGAAATATAATCCTCTCCAGCCTTAATTGAAAAAATGGAAAAGGAGGTCTTAAAAGATGAAGTATGAGATGTCATTTATCATGAGAATGGAGACCCACAAAGCAACATGATAGGTGCCCTGACTACAATAATTCTTGAGCATTGGTGTGGTACTGAAAAGTAAATTGTTGAAAAACATTTTTTGATCCTCATGAATACGAAGTGCAGAAAAATGTCACATTATGAAGATTTTCACAGAGAATGGACTCAAAGAATATATGAGGTCAAAGATAGCAAGAAATTTATCTGGAAACAAGTTTATTTGGAATCTTTCCCTAGCAAGTTTGTAGAATATCTCAAAGCCAAATAAGCATTCAAACTCCCTTATGAGCTCTATACTTGGGGTGAAATCTATACAATTGTCACTAATTCCTTGGTCAATCTCTATACTAACATGAAAGTTAATAAGTCAATTAAAAAATTGTCAAGGCTCCCTGACAATGGATCCATTTGTGAAAGGTCTAGATATAGATAATCTTGTCAAAATAAGAAAGAAAGCAAAGAAATTCTTGAAGAAGATGAAATTTACAAAAAAACACAGATCTAGGAGTTATTCTAGAAAGTTCACCAGGTAATATCCCTGAAAATCCTCTAGAAAATATCAGAAAACTCATTTATATACCCCTTAGGATATTAAATTAAAAACACATAAAAAAAAATCTAAATAGGCTATATTTTGTTGGTTTTGTGGATAACCTAGTCATACTGCAAACTAGTGCCCCCAAGGAGAATTGTCAAAAAAGGGGAAGGGAAAATTTTCTGAAAATAAAGACAGAAAGGCAAGAGAAAGGACTGAAGCCTCAAAAAAAATGATTTCATTTCACTGCAATAGGTGTGGATCAGACATACATGACACAAACCATTTCCCACATCATCCTTTTATCAAAAGGGAAGAAGTTCATGTTATGCATGATTGATGTTTCTCATCATCCCCAAAAACGTTTGAGTTTGAATAAGATTCATAATATTTTTCTGATTTAGAACAAGAATTATTGATGATTTCCAATGAGTGTACATGCCAATATCCAAATGTCTGCAACTGTTCCACATGAATAAGTGGTTATGAATTAGATGAAGAAAAATAAGAAGAAGACGAGGAACCCCTACAAAAATTAAAAGTATGTATGGCCCAAGGTCAGTCTGATTTTGATACTCAAATGTTAGCACATATAAAAGATTTACCAGAAGGAGAAATGGAGTTTTCACTCCTAGATTCCTTCCTCAAGACAATGGTAAAATCTCAAAATCCAAATCATCAAAAGAAGGAAAGAAGACCCTATTTGTTGAAGCTTCTTTTGAGAAAAATAATAAGTCTTTCATTAGACACAACAAGAATGAAAAGATACAGCTATTATCTATAAGTGACTTGGGAAAATAAATAAATGTGTTGAAAAGAGAAGTAATAGAGTTGAAAAGGAAGATTACCCAGGTTGAAGAACAAACTATTGAAGAAAGTGCTTATAAAGTTTATCTATGGGAAAGACAAGAGATCAAGAACCTAAAGGACCATATATATGTATTGCAAACTATGCCTCCAATAGAAGATGCTCCTCTAGACCGTAATCCCAATATCAGTTTGTTTGAAACAAATGTCATCCCATTAGAAGGCCTAAATGCTATGAAATACTCACGATACAACATCAAAAGTATCATGTGGTAGTCAATTTAAATATAAGAGGCCAAATTTTCAAAGTAAAAGCACTTATAGATTCTGGATTAGACTTAAACATCATGCATAAAGATATCATTCCTACTAGATATTGGGAGTAGACCAACCATTCAGTAGTGGGATTATGAAATCAAACTATGGAGATGAATTATGCAATCCCCAAGGCTAATCTTTGTTTTCAGCATCATTGTTTAGACATGAAATTTCTTCTAGTAGATGTCCCTATATCTTTTATTCTTGGAACACCATTCTTAGCTGCAGTAGAACCTCATGGTTCTGAAAAGATGCCTAATGGAAGATCTGTGTATTTTATCACTATACCCAGTCTAAATAGTGTTCGACAACACAGGTATTCCAACAGAGGACGAACACCTTCAGCAACCACTCAAACAACCAGATCAAAGATCAACATACCAATGTTTTGAGGTGGTAAAACCCCTACGGGGAAACATCCACGACCCTAACCAACGCGGCCACTTGGAGAAGTTTATTAATGCAAAAGAAAAATATTACAAAGAGATTTTACAAGAGAGTTTCTCACAATAGATCATCGGCAAATGACCCTCCATGCTCTGTAAATAGAGATCATGGACCAATCGGGTGTTCAACCATGGATCAATGGTCTTTAAGATCGAGTAGAATATGAACCGTCAGATCACTCTATGTCGGGAACATATCATGACCGTCATATTTCCTAACTACAAATGCATACTAAAGAAAAACACTAAGAAACACACTTTTACCTAAATACACATTAGGCCAAGTAGATCTTAACTAACTCCTAAGTGTCTAAATATCCTAACATCCCCCCTTAAGAACAACTTGGGATGGGATTCAAGGATTTACAATAGTGACACAATAGGAGAAGGAAGGA
>JZKD02S1797591.1:0-15353 GCA_000966675.3 Picea glauca
GGGGGGGGGGGATAATTTGAACATGGTTGTTATTGTTCCAAGAGTGCGACATTGAAGTCCTCGTTAAGGCGAGTAAATTGAATGCAATACTGGATCACTTATCGCACATTCTATCAGGCGAGGATGCATGGAAACCAGATGATAGTTTGTCAGATGCATATTTATTTGCAGTTCGAATGGTAGATGACTAATTCATAGAAATTGTGAAATTCTTAAGTACATGAATGGCTCCATCGAACATGATAGTTACACAAAAGAAACCGTTAGTGGTTAAGGCATCAGCCTATCAACTAATTGCAGGGAACTTATACAAAGTTAGGTGTAGATGGGATATTAAGACGATGTTTGTTAGAGCATGAAAACACAATGATACTATCAGAAGCACATGAAGTTATTGCAGGAGGACACTACACAGGTAGGGTGACTGCGCATAAGTTTTTTTGCACAGGGCTTTGGTGGCCCACACTTCACAAGGATGCTAAGTAATATTTCTAGGCATGCGATGTTTGTCAGAGGGATGGAAATCCATCTAGAAAGGATGAGATGTTGTTGCATCCATATGTTACATTGAAATTTTTCGACAAATGGGTGTTAGATTTTGTAGAACCAATCAATATTCCCACTAGGATATCTATAGCTAGGTATATAATCACTGCGATAGAGTATTTGACTAGATGAGAAGAAGCAACACCAGTCACATAATGCATCGTGGAAACCAATGTGTGATTTCTGTTTGATAATGTAGTGACAAGATTTGGTTTCCTGTGCATTTTACTGAGTGATCAAGGGACACACTTCTCGAATAAGATGATTGCAGAATTGACTGACGAGTTTCAAAATCAACATCATAGGAGCACGCTGTATCACCCTCAGGAAAATGGAACAGTAGAAGACTTCAATAAAATTTTAGAGAATTCTCTAACAAATATCTACAATGTAAGGATATATGATTGGGACTTAAGGATCCATGCAGTATTATGGGCATATAGTACTACAAGAAAAAAGTTGACAGGGAAAACACCTTTTCAGTTGGTATATGGGAAAGAAACGATAATTCCAATGGAATTTATTATGCTGAGTGTTCACATTAGAATGATTACAGATATTTCAGAATCTAGTGCAGTAAAGGAAATATTTTCACAGTTGTTACAGCTCGAGGAAGACCGATTTTTCATAGGATTCCATCAGCAAGTGCAAAAGGAAAGAGAAAAATCATGACATGATAGGCATATTAAGCAAAGAATATTCCAAGTGGGAGACTTAGTGTTGTTATATGAAAAAAAGGCTCATGTATCACCCTGAGAAGTTTAGGATGCATTGGTTAGGTCCATACATGATCAAGTATGTGATAGAATCAGGTGTTGTGCAGCTAGAAATGTTGAAGGGTGAAGTATTGGGAGGAATGGTGAATGTAATTCAACTCAAAATATATAGGGATGATCAACAATTTGTGCACTAGTTTGACCTGCAAGAGAACTTATGTAATATAGTAGTGTATTATAGAAGGAAAAATAAAAATAAAAAGAAAGAAAAAGGGAAAAAAGGAAAAAGAAAAACAAAGGAGAAACAAGAAAAAAAAGTAAGTTACAATGAGAGTGAGTGCACAAAATAAGTGAGTGTCATGCATATGGAAGAAACCACACCAAGAAGATAAATTATGTGTAGAAGTGAAAGTTGTGGAGTGAATTAATGGGTAAGCAAGAAATACTACGCATATGAGGATGTATTGAGACTGTTAAACAACATTAAAGAGTGGAATTGATGGTTCAAAATCCATAATGATAACACAACACAGAGACATGTAGTCATAGATAAAAAAAAAACCGGTGAAGATCATGACAGATTGGAAAATCAAAAGAAAAAATCCAACAAAAGATTTTGAAATAAAGCATTGTTAAATCAAGCATTGATTGCACAACTAGTGGATTTGACAGTTAATTCAGGAATGAAGGGTAGAAGACAACTAGATAAGGGGAAAAAAATCCATGAAGGGTGATCCAAGTGGATATTGGTGGCCACCCACGTTTTCCAACTCACTCAAAATAGTTTTCTGGCAATTTTGGCAATTTACTACTTTTAGTAGTTTTTAACTTCCGGGGCCATTTTGAGGGACTAAATGAAAGTTTTTCGGGATAGAGATTATCAATGATAATAAAGGGCTCTAATTGAGCCCCAAAAATGAATCTCCTCGACGATACCTTTCCAATGGGCTATCGTGTTCCTAAAACATAGATCATATGCAAAAGTTACGACCCCGGGAAGTTGATGTACTCACTTACCCAAACGAGGTCCACATGACTTTTGGCGCTTCATCTCCTAGGGTTAGGTTTTTGTATGTCTAGGGATTTTGACATTCATGTTTATTGTAAAAAGGCCTTCAAAGCCTCATTGTAATCATCTTCTGGCGAATGAGCACATTTGTCACATATCTTCTCAGAGATAAGCCACCAGCATTCTAAAAAGCTTGTTTTCCATTGCATTTTACAGTTTCAGCTTATTTCCTTATTGAATAGAAAACCATTTTTACTATATCTCTGTTATTCTGTGTTAATCATATTTTAACAATATGTATTCATTTCATTCTTCTCATAAAATCTAGATCAATAGTATCAGATTGGTCTACTCCTTGTTGTCTTAATGCATGTCCCCAACGATGGTCAGGGTACAAAGAATTGGGTCTTGAGCTTGTTTCTCTTGAGGACAAAAGCTCTCGCATGCCCAAGAGACCTCTCATGGAAGGATACAATAAATATGACAGGACATGAGATCCTTTCAAAATGTTTCTTGAGGACTCCCTCATGCAACAGAGGAACGAGATGATGGATAGTTTCACACAAATCCTTTGACAACTACCAACAGGGGACACATCTTCCTCGAGCAGAGGCATTTCCCCCTTAAAGGTACAAATCATTTTTGATATTCCTATATTTGAAGGTCAGATAAATGTATATGTTGTAGGCAAGTGGTTGAATCTACTAGAAGGGTATTTTTCTGTCCATACCTTTTTGAATAGAGAAAATATTACTTTTTCACTCAAATCCATTCCCCATGTCAAAGATTGGTGGGAAACTTTCTGTGAGAAAAAGGAAACAGAGGAACCCTCATTATTTACATTCGTGGCCACCTGGGAATCCTTCAGGGATTCTATTAAGGAACAATACTACCCTGTCAGAAGTTATGACGACTTGTATACCAAATGGACCACACTGCGACAAGAAAGAGACCAAGCAATGCTAGAGTTCACAAATATCTTCCATACCTTGCGCACAAAGTTGGGTATCAAATATTCAGAGTGACATCTGGTGCTCAAGTATCGTGATTCTCTGCATAGATACATCCAGACCAAAATGGAATTTCTAGACATGTCATCCTTAGGAACGACCTACCGATATGCCATCAAAATCGAGCAGAAACTCAAAAAAAAGATGCGGCAATTTGGGCCAAGGAACCCCTCAAAGTAAAATCCAGGAAGGGGCAACCCCAACCCACAAAACAAAGGATAGAGAAAATATGGATAGTATTAGGACAACCAGTCCAAGATGCATGTAAAGAAGGACACTCGAAAGACAAAGAAAGATACAGGGAAGTGGTGTGACTTCCATAAGAGCCCTTAGCATAACAATGTTGACCGTCGCTCAAAGAAGTCACTAGTGGCCAAAGTGAAAGCCTATGAATTAGATGCAGGTTTTGACTCTAAGTTAGAACCAAAAAGGGGAATATGAATCATTGATGTAGAACCCATTGCCACTGTTTCTACGAACAAGCTCCATCCTGGTGAGCTAGATGAGCCAGAAGAATTTGATTGCTTCTTCCATTCGTAGATGTGGGTAAAAGGAACCCCACTACAGTTCATCGTTGATAGCGGTAGGCATAAGAACTTCATCTTAGTAGAGGTGATCAAGAAATTGTCCCTACTGAAAATGCCACACCCACAACCCTACACCATTGGATGGCTCCGCCAAGGAAGCGATCTCCACGTCAACCAACAGTGTCAACTATCGTACAACATCAATTCCTTCAAAGATGAGGTATTGTATGATGTTTCTCCTCTCGAAGTTTGTAATGTTCTTTTGGGCCAACCTTATTTATGGAAACGTCATGTTGTATATGAGTCTAGGCCTCATAGTGTTATTATTACTTTGAACAAAAAAATGTACAGGATACCTGAGGCAGTCCCTCCTAGTTCTATTTCCTTGATCTCTACCAAGAAATGCAGGAAGGTCATCTCCCAGACCGAGAAATTTGTCTTCTTCGTTATTTGATCTCAGAGTGAGAGAAATATCGAAGCCACATCCAGGGCCTCCGCGACCAATATATCCACACAAAAGAACCAAGTGGATAAGGTCATGGAAGAATACTCAGATATCTTCTCCTCTCCTACCAGGGTACCTCTGCACTGCCAGGTCAAGCATCCCACTGATCTGACCCCAAGTGCACCGCTACCCAATGGGCCAGTCTACGAACTCTCTCTGTTAAAAAATGAGGAGATTAAGAGGCAGATCCAAGAATTTATCCACAAGGGGCACATACGTCCTAGATCATCACCTTTTGGGAGCTTAATCATGTTGGTGCAGAAGAAAGAGGGGACCTGGCGACTCTACATTGATTACCGGGATCTGAATAAAATCATAGTATGAGACTGGTACCTGATTCCATGAATCTATGACCTCCTTGATCAGCTTACAGGGGAAAAATACTTCAGTAAGGTTGATATGAAGCCTGGATACCACCAGGTCCCAATATAACATATAGATGTATGGAAGACCCCCTTCAAGTCAAAATAAGGTCTTTTTGAATGGCTGGTCATGCCCTTTGGTTTGAAAAATGCTCCAACAAATTTTATGAGGATGATGGAAGATATCCTACGAGATTTCACCAATAATTTTGTCGTGGTGTATCTGGATGACATCCTCATCTACAACAAGACTTGGGCAGAACACTTGCAACATATTCAACAGGTTCTACACACTCTACGACAACACAAACTATATGAAAACTTGGAAAAATTCTCCTTCGGCATGGACATGGTCCATTACTTAGGCTACATCGTTGATCAACATGGTGTGAATGTGGATCTAGCTAAGATCCAGGTCATTTGTGATGGGCCAGCGCCCACCATACTCACTAAACTTCAGAGCTTCTTGGGCCTCACCAATTTCTATCATAGGTTCGTGTTGGGATTCTCTCATATCGCATGGGCCCTCAGCCAAGTAACCAGGGGTGGAGGTAAGGAAACATTTGTGTGGGACCTATCCCAACAACAAGTCTTCGATGACTTGAAGAAGCATTTGTGCTCATCCCCAATACTTTCATTACCAGACCTGGAACATCCCTTTGAGATTGAGACAGATGCTTCAGACTATGTTGTGGCCACCTTTCTCACTCAACACGACCACCCAGTGGCATATCATAGTGAGACACTATCAGATATTGTATGTAAGTACCCTCCTTATGACAAATAAATGTACTCCATTATGCAAGCCTACTGCCAATGGAGACATTACATTCTTGGGAAGGAGACAGTCATACACACTGATTACAAGCCACTATAGTTCACGCAGACCCAAGGAAAATTGCAGAATGACCACCATCAGAAGTGGTACACATACTTACACCAGTTCCACCTCAAAATCAAGTATAAAACATGAAGTACCAACTGAGTTGTTGATTTCCTCAACTGACCTTCATTCGTGGCACTCACCATGGTGCTAGACTCTAGCAACCATGAGACCTCTGGATGACCTCACCTTTACGAGATAGACCTTGACTTCTCCACCACCTACCAAATGTTGGGCACCAACTCAATNGGGGGGGGGGGATAATTTGAACATGGTTGTTATTGTTCCAAGAGTGCGACATTGAAGTCCTCGTTAAGGCGATTAAATTGAATGCAAGACTGGATCACTTATCGCACATTCTATCAGGCGAGGATGCATGGAAACCAAATGATAGTTTGTCAGATGCATATTTATTTGCAGTTCAAATGGTAGTGACTAATTCATATAAATTGTGAAATTCTTAAGTACATGAATGGCTCCATCGAACATGATAGTTACACAAAAGAAACCGTTAGTGGTTAAGGCATCAACCTATCAACTAATTGCAAGGAACTTATACAAAGTTAGGTGTAGATGGGATATTAAGACGATGTTTTCTAGAGCATGAAAACACAATGATACTATCTAAAGCACATGAAGTTATTGCAGGAGGACACTACACAGGTAGGGTGACTGCACATAAGTTTTTTTGCACAGGGCTTTGGTGGCCCACACTTCACAAGGATGCTAAGTAATATTTCTAGGCATGCGATGTTTGTCAAAGGGATGGAAATCCATCTAGAAAGGATGAGATGTTGTTGCATCCATATGTTACATTGAATTTTTTTGACAAATGGGTGTTAGATTTTGTAGAACCAATCAATATTCCCACTAGGATATCTATAGCTAGGTATATAATCACTGCGATAGAGTATTTGACTAGATGAGAAGAAGCAACACCAGTCACATAATGCATCGTGGAAACCAATGTGTGATTTCTGTTTGATAATGTAGTGACAAGATTTGGTTTCCTGTGCATTTTACTGAGTGATCAAGGGACACACTTCTCGAATAAGATGATTGCAGAATTGACTGACGAGTTTCAAAATCAACATCATAGGAGCACGCTGTATCACCCTCAGGAAAATGGAACAGTAGAAGACTTCAATAAAATTTTAGAGAATTCTCTAACAAATATCTACAATGTAAGGATATATGATTGGGACTTAAGGATCCATGCAGTATTATGGGCATATAGTACTACAAGAAAAAAGTTGACAGGGAAAACACCTTTTCAGTTGGTATATGGGAAAGAAACGATAATTCCAATGGAATTTATTATGCTGAGTGTTCACATTAGAATGATTACAGATATTTCAGAATCTAGTGCAGTAAAGGAAATATTTTCACAGTTGTTACAGCTCGAGGAAGACCGATTTTTCATAGGATTCCATCAGCAAGTGCAAAAGGAAAGAGAAAAATCATGACATGATAGGCATATTAAGCAAAGAATATTCCAAGTGGGAGACTTAGTGTTGTTATATGAAAAAAAGGCTCATGTATCACCCTGAGAAGTTTAGGATGCATTGGTTAGGTCCATACATGATCAAGTATGTGATAGAATCAGGTGTTGTGCAGCTAGAAATGTTGAAGGGTGAAGTATTGGGAGGAATGGTGAATGTAATTCAACTCAAAATATATAGGGATGATCAACAATTTGTGCACTAGTTTGACCTGCAAGAGAACTTATGTAATATAGTAGTGTATTATAGAAGGAAAAATAAAAATAAAAAGAAAGAAAAAGGGAAAAAAGGAAAAAGAAAAACAAAGGAGAAACAAGAAAAAAAAGTAAGTTACAATGAGAGTGAGTGCACAAAATAAGTGAGTGTCATGCATATGGAAGAAACCACACCAAGAAGATAAATTATGTGTAGAAGTGAAAGTTGTGGAGTGAATTAATGGGTAAGCAAGAAATACTACGCATATGAGGATGTATTGAGACTGTTAAACAACATTAAAGAGTGGAATTGATGGTTCAAAATCCATAATGATAACACAACACAGAGACATGTAGTCATAGATAAAAAAAAAACCGGTGAAGATCATGACAGATTGGAAAATCAAAAGAAAAAATCCAACAAAAGATTTTGAAATAAAGCATTGTTAAATCAAGCATTGATTGCACAACTAGTGGATTTGACAGTTAATTCAGGAATGAAGGGTAGAAGACAACTAGATAAGGGGAAAAAAATCCATGAAGGGTGATCCAAGTGGATATTGGTGGCCACCCACGTTTTCCAACTCACTCAAAATAGTTTTCTGGCAATTTTGGCAATTTACTACTTTTAGTAGTTTTTAACTTCCGGGGCCATTTTGAGGGACTAAATGAAAGTTTTTCGGGATAGAGATTATCAATGATAATAAAGGGCTCTAATTGAGCCCCAAAAATGAATCTCCTCGACGATACCTTTCCAATGGGCTATCGTGTTCCTAAAACATAGATCATATGCAAAAGTTACGACCCCGGGAAGTTGATGTACTCACTTACCCAAACGAGGTCCACATGACTTTTGGCGCTTCATCTCCTAGGGTTAGGTTTTTGTATGTCTAGGGATTTTGACATTCATGTTTATTGTAAAAAGGCCTTCAAAGCCTCATTGTAATCATCTTCTGGCGAATGAGCACATTTGTCACATATCTTCTCAGAGATAAGCCACCAGCATTCTAAAAAGCTTGTTTTCCATTGCATTTTACAGTTTCAGCTTATTTCCTTATTGAATAGAAAACCATTTTTACTATATCTCTGTTATTCTGTGTTAATCATATTTTAACAATATGTATTCATTTCATTCTTCTCATAAAATCTAGATCAATAGTATCAGATTGGTCTACTCCTTGTTGTCTTAATGCATGTCCCCAACGATGGTCAGGGTACAAAGAATTGGGTCTTGAGCTTGTTTCTCTTGAGGACAAAAGCTCTCGCATGCCCAAGAGACCTCTCATGGAAGGATACAATAAATATGACAGGACATGAGATCCTTTCAAAATGTTTCTTGAGGACTCCCTCATGCAACAGAGGAACGAGATGATGGATAGTTTCACACAAATCCTTTGACAACTACCAACAGGGGACACATCTTCCTCGAGCAGAGGCATTTCCCCCTTAAAGGTACAAATCATTTTTGATATTCCTATATTTGAAGGTCAGATAAATGTATATGTTGTAGGCAAGTGGTTGAATCTACTAGAAGGGTATTTTTCTGTCCATACCTTTTTGAATAGAGAAAATATTACTTTTTCACTCAAATCCATTCCCCATGTCAAAGATTGGTGGGAAACTTTCTGTGAGAAAAAGGAAACAGAGGAACCCTCATTATTTACATTCGTGGCCACCTGGGAATCCTTCAGGGATTCTATTAAGGAACAATACTACCCTGTCAGAAGTTATGACGACTTGTATACCAAATGGACCACACTGCGACAAGAAAGAGACCAAGCAATGCTAGAGTTCACAAATATCTTCCATACCTTGCGCACAAAGTTGGGTATCAAATATTCAGAGTGACATCTGGTGCTCAAGTATCGTGATTCTCTGCATAGATACATCCAGACCAAAATGGAATTTCTAGACATGTCATCCTTAGGAACGACCTACCGATATGCCATCAAAATCGAGCAGAAACTCAAAAAAAAGATGCGGCAATTTGGGCCAAGGAACCCCTCAAAGTAAAATCCAGGAAGGGGCAACCCCAACCCACAAAACAAAGGATAGAGAAAATATGGATAGTATTAGGACAACCAGTCCAAGATGCATGTAAAGAAGGACACTCGAAAGACAAAGAAAGATACAGGGAAGTGGTGTGACTTCCATAAGAGCCCTTAGCATAACAATGTTGACCGTCGCTCAAAGAAGTCACTAGTGGCCAAAGTGAAAGCCTATGAATTAGATGCAGGTTTTGACTCTAAGTTAGAACCAAAAAGGGGAATATGAATCATTGATGTAGAACCCATTGCCACTGTTTCTACGAACAAGCTCCATCCTGGTGAGCTAGATGAGCCAGAAGAATTTGATTGCTTCTTCCATTCGTAGATGTGGGTAAAAGGAACCCCACTACAGTTCATCGTTGATAGCGGTAGGCATAAGAACTTCATCTTAGTAGAGGTGATCAAGAAATTGTCCCTACTGAAAATGCCACACCCACAACCCTACACCATTGGATGGCTCCGCCAAGGAAGCGATCTCCACGTCAACCAACAGTGTCAACTATCGTACAACATCAATTCCTTCAAAGATGAGGTATTGTATGATGTTTCTCCTCTCGAAGTTTGTAATGTTCTTTTGGGCCAACCTTATTTATGGAAACGTCATGTTGTATATGAGTCTAGGCCTCATAGTGTTATTATTACTTTGAACAAAAAAATGTACAGGATACCTGAGGCAGTCCCTCCTAGTTCTATTTCCTTGATCTCTACCAAGAAATGCAGGAAGGTCATCTCCCAGACCGAGAAATTTGTCTTCTTCGTTATTTGATCTCAGAGTGAGAGAAATATCGAAGCCACATCCAGGGCCTCCGCGACCAATATATCCACACAAAAGAACCAAGTGGATAAGGTCATGGAAGAATACTCAGATATCTTCTCCTCTCCTACCAGGGTACCTCTGCACTGCCAGGTCAAGCATCCCACTGATCTGACCCCAAGTGCACCGCTACCCAATGGGCCAGTCTACGAACTCTCTCTGTTAAAAAATGAGGAGATTAAGAGGCAGATCCAAGAATTTATCCACAAGGGGCACATACGTCCTAGATCATCACCTTTTGGGAGCTTAATCATGTTGGTGCAGAAGAAAGAGGGGACCTGGCGACTCTACATTGATTACCGGGATCTGAATAAAATCATAGTATGAGACTGGTACCTGATTCCATGAATCTATGACCTCCTTGATCAGCTTACAGGGGAAAAATACTTCAGTAAGGTTGATATGAAGCCTGGATACCACCAGGTCCCAATATAACATATAGATGTATGGAAGACCCCCTTCAAGTCAAAATAAGGTCTTTTTGAATGGCTGGTCATGCCCTTTGGTTTGAAAAATGCTCCAACAAATTTTATGAGGATGATGGAAGATATCCTACGAGATTTCACCAATAATTTTGTCGTGGTGTATCTGGATGACATCCTCATCTACAACAAGACTTGGGCAGAACACTTGCAACATATTCAACAGGTTCTACACACTCTACGACAACACAAACTATATGAAAACTTGGAAAAATTCTCCTTCGGCATGGACATGGTCCATTACTTAGGCTACATCGTTGATCAACATGGTGTGAATGTGGATCTAGCTAAGATCCAGGTCATTTGTGATGGGCCAGCGCCCACCATACTCACTAAACTTCAGAGCTTCTTGGGCCTCACCAATTTCTATCATAGGTTCGTGTTGGGATTCTCTCATATCGCATGGGCCCTCAGCCAAGTAACCAGGGGTGGAGGTAAGGAAACATTTGTGTGGGACCTATCCCAACAACAAGTCTTCGATGACTTGAAGAAGCATTTGTGCTCATCCCCAATACTTTCATTACCAGACCTGGAACATCCCTTTGAGATTGAGACAGATGCTTCAGACTATGTTGTGGCCACCTTTCTCACTCAACACGACCACCCAGTGGCATATCATAGTGAGACACTATCAGATATTGTATGTAAGTACCCTCCTTATGACAAATAAATGTACTCCATTATGCAAGCCTACTGCCAATGGAGACATTACATTCTTGGGAAGGAGACAGTCATACACACTGATTACAAGCCACTATAGTTCACGCAGACCCAAGGAAAATTGCAGAATGACCACCATCAGAAGTGGTACACATACTTACACCAGTTCCACCTCAAAATCAAGTATAAAACATGAAGTACCAACTGAGTTGTTGATTTCCTCAACTGACCTTCATTCGTGGCACTCACCATGGTGCTAGACTCTAGCAACCATGAGACCTCTGGATGACCTCACCTTTACGAGATAGACCTTGACTTCTCCACCACCTACCAAATGTTGGGCACCAACTCAATNCAGACTATGTTGTGGCCACCTTTCTCACTCAACACGACCACCCAGTGGCATATCATAGTGAGACACTATCAGATATTGTATGTAAGTACCCTACTTATGACAAATAAATGTACTCCATTATGCAAGCCTACTGCCAATGGAGACATTACATTCTTGGGAAGGAGACAGTCATCCACACCGATTACAAGCCACTATAGTTCATGCAGACCTAAGGAAAATTGCAGAATGACCACCATCAGAAGTGGTACACATACTTACACCAGTTCCACCTCAAAATCAAGTATAAAACATGAAGTACCAACTGTGTTGTTGATTTCCTCAACTGACCTTCATTCATGGCACTCACCATGGTGCTAGACTCTAGCAACCATGAGACCTCTGGATGACCTCACCTTTACGAGATAGACCTTGACTTCTCCACCACCTACCAAATGTTGGGCACCAACTCAATGGTCACTAATTTCGATATTCAATATGGGTTGTTGTGCCATCTGGGCCATCTCTGCATTCAGTCAAGTGAGTGCGTGAAGATGATTTGGTAAGCTCACTACAGTCAGGTGGCGGGACACTTTGGGATCGAAAATACAATGGTATTGTTGTAGAAATATTTCTACTGGCCGAAACTTTGACAATATTTTGACAAGTATATCAGGTCCTGCACTGCCTATGTTATTGCCAAACTGACCACTAAGAAACAGATCCTATACACCCCTCTACCTACTCTTGACAGGTCATGGGAATCCATCTCAATGGACTACTTATCGGGCCTCCCATCCACCAATAGGGGAAATGACTGTGTTTTTGTGGTTGTTGATCACTTTTCCAAGATGGCAATTCTAACCACCTACAAGAATAACATCACAATAGAAGCCACTGCTAAGCTCTTCTTTGAATGAGTATGGGTACATTTTGGGATCCCACAAACCATTATCTCAAACCATGACAATTGGTTCCTCATCACATTCCAATCGAGCCTCTGGTCATTGCTAGATACCAAGCTCACCAAATCCACTGCCTTCCACCCCCAGACAGATGGAAAAACTGAGGTCGTCAATCGGATGATTGTACATATATTTCACATGTACAATTAAAAACACCCCCACACATGGTATGAGAGTCTTCCATATGTCCAACATATCTACAATTGAGCCCTTCATAGCTCAACTAGCCACAATCCCTTTTAGGTGGGGTTGGGATTCCAACCATTGCACCCCATGGATGTTGCACTACCCCTGGTGACCACCTTAGCCAAATCGTCCCCTACTCCACCAGAAGCTAACAAAGCTACCCAGTTCATTGAGTAGATCAAGCACATCCACCAATAGGTTCAGGATATTCTACAAAAGTCTAATGCCAAGTACAAGAAGTTCCATGATCAACATTAGGTGCCACATAACTTTCAGGTGGGAGACAAAGTTTGGTTGCACTTGCCGAAAGAATGCCTTACAAGGATCCATAGGAAGCTTCAACCACTCCATTATGGGCCATACACCATCACCAAGGCTATGGGTGACAATGCTTTTGACCTCAACATTCCCCCTTTCCTTGGCCTACACCCAGTCTTCAACGTGGCTCTCCTTCGACCATATTTCCCACCATTATTGGACACCTTAGAGATAGAAGAGTAGTTGACACCAACATAGCTCAAACTTGACTACATGCAACATGAATCTAATGATCATATTTTGGACACATAGGTCAAGGGCACTCGACAACAAATGATCTAGCTTTATCGAGTCGTCAAAGCAGGGCAACTCCTGCACAAAAGAAAGTGGTTCACCCGAGGCCAAATTCAACATAAATTTCCTCATCTAATGGGGGAACTCAAAAAAATGGAGACCGTTGATTCCTAAGGAGGGAGGATTGATCCAGGTGGATATCGGTGGCCACCCACCTTTTCCAACTCGCTCAAAATATTTTTCTGGTAATTTTGGCAATTTACTATTTTTAGTAGTTTTTAACTTTTGGGGCCATTTTGAAGGCCTAAATGAAGATTTTTCTGGATCGAGCTTCTCAATGATAGCCTAAGTCTTTGATTGAGCCCCCAAAATTAATATCCTCGATGATACCTTTCCAATGGGCTATTTTGCACCTAAAACAAAGATCGTATGCAAAAGTTATGACCCTGGGAAGTTGATGTACTAACTTACCCAAACGGGGCCCACATGACTTTTGGCGCTTCATCTCCTAGGGTTAGCTTTTTGGATGTATATGGTTTTTGACATTATTTTTTATTGTAAAAGGGCCTTCAGAGCCTCATTGCAATCATCTTCTAGTGAATGAGCGCAACCGTCACATCTCTTCTCAGAGATAAGCTGCCACCATTCCAACAAGCTTGTTTTCCGCTACATTTTACAGTGTCAAATTATTTCCTTATTGAAAAGAAAACCAATTTTACTGTATCTCTGTTATTTTGTGTTAAGCATCTTTTAATAATCTGTATTCATTTTGTTCTGCTCATAAAATCCGTATCAAAGGGTAAAAATACATTGGTCATTTTTATTTGGAAATGAATGTGACTAAGAGAGAGCCAAGAGATGTGTTGCAGAGCTTGAGAAAAAGCATAGAGCTAAAGCAATTGTCTCTAGTAACTGGATTACAGATATGGCACCACCAAAAGTAGCAGGGTCCATACCAAATAAAGATCAAACGAGAGCAGAGCGAACAACACCAAATGTTGAGGAGACTCTGGGAGCATCATCATCAGAGCCAAGGTTTACTAGGGACTACATTTCGTCAAGGAAGGATGATGCCAAACTAGTGAAGTTCCAGAAGAATATCAAGTATCCATTGGCCACACCTGAAATCCCATACGGGGTCATCGTTGATGAGGATATGTTAGGTAAGGTGTCACAACTTAAATATGTGTACCACGATATCAAATACATATCGAAGCTCTCTGAACTTGCATCAAGTGAATACTTGGAACTAAAAATAGACCCAGTGACAAATCAAACTATACATGTGCTAAAGGTATGGGCCAAAGGGTTGGAATGAGCTATCATACTAAATTTGTTTTAATTCCACACTTTAGTAGGATCCAAGAGGTGAATGCATGTGTCAAGTTGTTGTTAACCTTTGTTCATGGTGGTTACTTATGGATGGACAAGCCAATTTCAATAGACACAGATCTCATTACCTAAATCACGTGATTTCCATCATAGGGGGGAAGATCCCACCTTCCTATTTTCAAAAACCAAATCATGACAAGACTCTTTCAGAGTCCATGAGGGAGAAATTTCACACAATCATAGGGGTGCATGGGTTTGACATACCAAGTATCTATGGACCAACAATAATATTTGTGACACAATCATTGGCATGCAAGTTGCTGAGGAAATGCAAGAAAGACCAAGTGCCCATAGATGTGATAGTTGTTTCTAAAAAGTGTGTAGAAGGGGTATCGATGAGTTGGGCACCATTTTTACTTAACTAGTTCCTCATCGATTGTGCAGAAGCACATGACGAAGGCATGTCATTCCAGTATTCTTGGTGATTGCGTTCACAATGTGGAATGAACCGGAGTATTCATAGTTCTTGGGCCTAAGAGGTAAGCCATGCTTGGCCTCCAAGTATCATAACTTATGGTACATGATGAACAAGAGAATACATATAGACACCAATGTTGAGTTCTTTCTGTACAATGAAATGATTAGGACATGCATCCAAAATACACTACGAATCGTGCAACAACTTGTAGAGGCGTAAACATCGATTGCACGATTCTGGGAAAACCATCA
>JZKD02S1797602.1:0-10418 GCA_000966675.3 Picea glauca
GTGATCTCTCAATTCATGCATCAATCATCGATGATAAGAAAACACTCTTATATTAATTTTAAATGAACTCTTATACTAACTCGAGTAAATTTGCAAGATTATAAAATCGTAACTAAAAGATTAATTCAAACTCAAACCTCTAATTAAAATTGCAATTCAAATCTAAAACTGGAACTTCATAAATTAAACTAAGCTAATCCTATTATTAAAAATTCAGATTGCAAATTAACATGCTTATAAACACATAGTCCGAATTCTAATTCTATCTTAGCATACTACAACAAGATTGATAAGCAAAATAGATTCACGGAAGCATAACTAAAACTGATAATTAAATCAATTAACAAAACTTGCATTTATTAATCCATCGAAACTTTGTAAAAGAAACTCTGTACTCTGTGTTAACTAATACTCTATTCTAACTACTTTGTTTTAACATGCAGAAATTCAATTTAACATTTTAACACACCATCTATGTTATTTGATTGCAAGCCATTGACTAAAAAGACACAATATAATAACAAATATCTCCTACAAGCAACCCGCAAAAGGGAAATTAAACAATTAAATGATGAACAACAAAATACACAACATTTAGAATGCCAAAACACATGTAACAATAAATGAAGTAAATGATGACTACACAACTGAAAGATGCAATCTATCTATATAAGTATTCACCCTGACCACTGGTGGGCCCCCCAACAGGTAGTGGATACTCCTCAATAGCAAATCACAAGCTTAATCAATACGGTTCTAGCATTAAATTAAAAAAACACAGTCTTAACACAAGTTTGTAGAAATTTCTGAGTTATACAACGAAATGGATTCTAACAATTCTTAACATTTGGTCTGGCCACTATTGGTGGTATTTATAATGATTACAATTTGAGAGTTCGACCACTGGAAGGGTCGACCTCCTCTACAAATTGTAAATTCCATTAAATGCATGGTAACAACCTTTAACTTTTAGAAACTGAACAAGCCACTCAACGATTAGCATAACTGCTTAATTTGAGATGTCAAGAGCTTAGTAGCTGGAGGCCATGAGGGGGAACAAAACCCAGGTCATCGATTTTCCCAACATAGGCTGCCAATATAACAACCGCCTACACGCCTACGCTCCAAGTGTTGGATGCAGTGCCAGAGGAAGTACCGGATTGGGTGTTGGATGGAGTGCCAAACGAGCTACCAGATGGAAAATTGCATTGCGAATTCATCCTGTGACACACATACCATGCATTAGATTCTTTTAAACATTAAATCAAATCGAATTTAACTCAAAACCATTGAAAAACATCAATTGCACATACCTGTTGTATATCCACGATGAATTGATACAAAATCCTTTGAAAACATCTTCAAAATGGTTATTAATACATATAATACCGGTACAAAAAGATTCAATCATCGTCATAAAACAACCAAATCATGAGCCCAACACTCCGTTCTTGTGTTCATGCTTGGAACAAATGCATCCCATGTCTTGGGAAGACCATTGAGTACGATATTTACTAGTTCCTTTTCTTAAATTATTTCCTCAACAACTTGTAGTTGATCTCTTAGTTGAGATATTTTTACAAAGTATGATGTTATGTTGTCATCATCATTCATTTTAATGTTATAGAGCTCATTCTTCAGACTCATCACTTGTCCAATATTTCTGACTAAGAAGAGGTTAGTTAGGGAATCATACATATTCTTAGATGAGTCAAGATGAGAGATGTAGGGTATCAAGTGGTCTTTTACANAGTTATAATTATAGCTCAAAACTTAGTTATACTAAGATACATAGTGGTGCGCCCTTCATATCCTTTATAGAATAGGAATAATTTGGGTTACAATGTGTCTAAATTCATGCAAGAGAGATCTCCATTTGGCAAGGTCAAACCCTAACCCTAATCACCTTAAGTAGTGCACCTACCTACATGGATATATGTATGAGGAGTGATGCACACCCAACTATAGAATATTGCAAAATGTGAATCAATACACCTCATAGGGACCTATGCCCTCCTCCTAGAATATACAATCCACATGTAGTTAACCCTAATAGCCTAATAGCCTAGGGATCTATCCCCTCATCTAACAATAGAACATGCATGCAAAAATAGAAGAAACAATGAATATAACTCAAATCCTAAAGATGGCACATGCATGAGCATCTAACACAATCTGTAAAACAATAACACCTCTTAGAAGCTAAACTAGTGTGCCTAAAACCTGTCACAATTATGCACAAATCCCAAGACAAACTGAATTTGTTAGGCACTATACAGATCTATGAAAAACTATTGGCTTCACCATTTTGTAGGATAATAATAACTGAGAAACCATATAAAACTCTAAGAGTAACAAGGGAAGGAAGGGACCAAAATTACAATTGGTGACACAAGGGATGCTTCCAATACAAATATTATATAGAAAAGATAAACAAATAAATACGGGAAAACAAGAACCAATGAAATGTTCCATCCTTCTTCCATCACAATATTCATAGATCTAGATTTCATTCATTATTAATAAGATCCCATTTTCTTTACTCATCACCTCTTCGTACATGTTCTTTTAATGCATTTGCAAACACATTCTTTACGTAGGAAGTGCGACTTCTAGAGGTTAAACATAGGATTTTCTACATTGAATAACTTCTCCAATGATTATAAATGAGTTATAATGTCGATTTCACATCCCAATAGTTGTGGGTTGTCCAAGAATATTCCACACAACGTGTATTTAATCGAGACATATTGGGTCACATGCAAATTTATAAAACAAGAACACCTCCTAAAAGCTAAACTTGTCTGCTTAATTGGGTAGTTGAGGAAGAAAACCAGAGAAGCAAGTGATGTGTTTTTCCCTTTAGGGATTTTACAAATCCACTACAAACTAAAGAACAAATGTGAGGCCAAAATCCACTAGTTTGGAAGCTACAATAGTGGAACAGAGAAACCAATGACACATTTTTTCCTTTGGGGCTTTGTTGGACCCCGCCACAAGTAAAAAAATGAAATAGAGGAAAAAACACACTCATGAGGGAGCTATATATACATAACAAGTGAGCTAGTGATGCGTTTTACCTTGGGGAAGTCTCTTGAAGCCTCAGACAAGGCAAAAAATTCTTCAGAGGTGAAAATACAATAGTAGAAAAGTAGCAATAGTGAAACAATAAGGGAATGAGTGCATCTTGCTTGGATGGATTTTTTCTGATTTGTTGGTGCTACATATTTTGGTGAAAAAACACATCACTTGCTTCTCTGGTTTTATTTCCTTGCCATTCCTTTCCTTCACTTGTGATGCCTTTCTATTCCTTTCCTTCACTTATCATTCCTTGCCTTGCCTTCACTTTCCTTTTCTTGCCTTCACTTGCCTTAGCTTGCCTTTCTTTTCCTTCACTTGACTTGCCATGCCTTGCCTTGCCATGCCATGCCATGTCTTGTCATGCCATGCCATGGCTTCAATTTCCATGCCTTTCCTTACCTTGCCTTCAATTTCCTTGCCATGCCTTTCCATGCCTTCTCATGTCATTCCTTCACTTGTCATTCCATGATGTGATTTTCCATGCCTTCACTTGCCATTCCTTGTCATGCCATGCATTCACTTTCCATGCCTTTGCTTGTCTTACCTTTCCATGCCTTCACTTTCCATGCCATGTATATCCTAACAAGTTGTTAAATTTTCAAACATATGGAGTAAGCAATGAGAAAAACCCTAGTGACGAAGATACTCCAACAAATAATTTTCCAATCAATGGAATGATAGCGTAGGGGCCCCACTAGTTGAAACCTGATACTTTGGATCCAATGAAACTGATGCTTCATGCATCTGAGTCCTGGTTTGAGTTTTATCGTGAGTTTCAACTCACCTCCTCAATACATTCATGGATATGTGGCCAATTTGGCCTGGGGGCATAAAATCCAAACTAAGCAGCATAATAGAGTTCCGTAAGATCCCACTAGTTTATTTGGCCAAGTCCCATGAGACTACACTGGAAAAAAATGCCTGACACAACATTCTTGAAAATTGACCTCCTCTTCATAAATTGCATTATGCCTCATTGACCAAAACCCCAGTGTCGTAGATACTCCAACAAATGGTTTTTTGATTGACATAATGATAGCAAAGGGGCCCCACTAGCTGAAAACCGGTGCTTCAGATCCAATGCAACTGACGATTCATCCATCTGAGTCATGGTTTGAGTTTTATCACGAGTTACAACTCACCTCCTCAAGCCATTCAAGGACATGTGGACAATTTGGTTCAGGGGCATAAAATCCAAACCGAGAAGCATAACGGATTTTCATAAGCTCCCATAAGTCTGTTTGGCCAAGGTCCATGTGAGTACACTAGCCAAAAACACCTGAAACAATGTGTTGAGGGGTCCTAAATCCCTTTAACTCAACAATAGGAACCAAACCCACCACTGAGGCTCAATTATACTCTTCAGCGTTTAATAGTGGAATGGTTCTCCAGATTTGTCGATCCGGAAAAATAATCGATGGGCTTTACGTAGTGATTGGCAGGATATATTCTTATGGAAGTTCCTCCTTGTGTTTAAATGTTCTCTTTTTGTATTTTATTTTATTAGATGGGTTTGATAAAAATATGTGTGCTGGTATAAACCAACTGGGTAAAAGGGGAAATCTTAACTACTGAAGAAGGATGAGCTTTGGATAACCCTTGTGCAAAAATAATGATGGAAAAAAAAATAATTTCCTTAGCTCTAATCATTAATCACACATTAACACAACGATTTTCTTTCCATCATTAAGAACAAGAACTACAAAAATATTGAATCAACTAACTTATCAATAGATTCATAAAATCTTACTCATTACAACATCCATTCATGAAATAAAGTCGGAAGTAATTCCTCCTCACATCCAAATCACACATGCCTTTGATGAAAAACATAAGTTTGTCTTCGGTCCTAAACAATACTTCTCAATTAAGGGTAGTTCAAAAACAGTTCTTTACAGTTCCAAAAATGAGGGTCTTTGCAAAAACCATCGACCCTTTCTAAAAGGTCGATCCTCTTATTTATAATGATTCATTAACTAAAAATAACTATCAAAAGTGTAAGCTAAGTAAAACAAAACATCGCCACATGGCGCTTCTAACTCTCTATCTTTTAAGACTCATCAAATGGTTTCACTGAAGTGGATGACTCTTCTCATACTCTGACAATTTGATGAAGAGTTCCTCACATGTGTTGGCATACATAAATCTATGTTGGTCCATGGGGGATGAAATAATTTCTTTTACTTCTACTGCCTGTGCCCGATACTTAACTATTTTGAAACTTAATTGTTGTAATATTGTTCGAGCCTTGATCGGGTGCTCCATAAATTTTTGTACTTGACCTGGTGCCATGCTCGCCATGTTTTCTATCTCTGTAGTCCATGCCGAGTCTTGTTCTGCATGTTTTTTAACTATGTCATGCAAGTTGACAAAGTCCTCGAGTGAGTCGAATTCTGGGAGAACGATGTATTTCATCTCCTGATTAATATTGACCCAACTCCTTTCGCAATCGATCCATTTTTCTTGAATCTCCCACTGAAGTTCTTGGGCCATTTTTACCCATTATTCGACCACCTTCCTTATCCGATCTATGCTATTGTCCCCTAGCACCCGAATTTCGTGCTCTTCGGCATCTCGACCCTTTTGAAACGCACTGATGTAATCAATTCTTTCAACTGCTTGGGTGCCCTCGGTGAGCATTTGGTGGTTGCATTTCTCGACAGCATCTTACCTGCAACTATAACATAGTTTAGAGACTGTGCAAAAAAAATCGGATGCATATATATAAATTACGACCAACAAATTGACAAACTTGAACACATACCTCTGCAACTTATTTAACCTAGTTTTGATAATATGAGGGTCAATATTGTCTCGAGACCCTTGCTTTTCTACTTCAGATGCTCTGGAATTCAAACTTGTGTGCAAAATTAAATTGTTCAAAATTATTCTAGAGATTTAAACAGGGATGAACTTACCTTGTCGCATCTGCCATTCAATTCGGGTTATGAGTGTAATTTCATTAAATCTTCCGCCAGATATTCAAAGATGTTTAAAATTAAATTCATCGTGGGTTGACAGTGTGGGCATGGGTGGTAATGTGGCCTATCGACGATTTCAAATTGTTGTTGTTTAATCGGTGCACATGGTAGAAACATATGCATGATCAAGCATTAACTGGTCTATTAAATGTCCAAATCCGATCGTATATTATGCCACAAACATCCCATCGTTTCACTAGTCTAGTTGGTGGGTTGGGGGTCGATATTGTGCTTCAAACACTTTTCATTGATATCTTCTTGCAAAATCTCCGACATCGATCGATCTTGTCGTATAGAGCTGATGTGGAAAATCTGACTAGGAGGCGTGACTAGGACCCAGGGAACCTTAATATGACTCTGGGCGAAACTAGGTCGTACGACCCCCTTACGTGGAATTCGAGACCGGTGACTTCATTTGCTTGTGTTAATTAGAATTGGGGATTTATTTAAACTATACATTCTAAAACCCAATCCTATCTTTCCAACACAAAAAAGTATCAAGGATCGACGATTGACGATAAACCTACCCAAGTGCTCTCAGATCGACTCTCTAAAAAAAGTCCCGATGTTGAAAATGCATCGGGGATCGACGATTGATGATATGCTTGTTGCAGGAAAAAATGGTGGTTTTAACCTTTCTATATTTCCCCGACCCCGATGAAACACATTGGTCATCGACAATCAATTATTTCTTTACGACTTTGTCAATGTCTATCCTTCCTGTATTTTTTTGATGCAGAAGGGGATTGGCTATCTCTTGAAACTTCGTGCTAATAACTTACGAAGACCAACTCCATATTCTATTGATGTCAATGGGGATCGATTCTCAACGACTGTTGTAAATGTGGTTCCTTTTCTTGTTTGATTTTTTCCGACGCTGAACCTGAGTGTGTTAGGTGCAGCGTTAGCTGCCGATTCTCAATTCAGGTGTCAAGTTCTTTTTAGACATGAGGTTTCACAAGTTCAAACAAAATTGACTTGATGATAAGAGTCATGAAAAAAAAACAAAGATAAACAATTTCCCAAAGTGAAATCTATTCAGACAGTGAAGAAAACAAGTGGTACCCAAAAAGTGATAAAATTTCATAAGGATTTTAGGGTGTGTTGAGTGCTCAACAAATGGTGACTTACTGGGTGAAAGTAGAATCTCTATTACTTCCCTGGGCTTAGTTGATGTAGAATATGGTTAAGAACTTAATTGGTTTTTTTTTTTTTATCAGAGTCTCTTCTATCTTTGATTTTGAAATTCCTCCAATTCGTGAATCTGTGCCTACCTGTGGGGTTTCAAAATTTATTCCACCTTCGTTCCCTTTAACCATGACCCATGCCCTCTTTTGACAAGAGTCGAGTAAATCATTCATTGGCACCAGAACTTTTAGTTATCATCATTCACTTGCTGCGGTGTTGCTCCACTGCTAGCGAGCATCCATAGCCCCGAAAGAGTCACCCCGACATCACAGACCTTGCTCCACTGCCAGCGAGCTTCCATAGCCCCAATGAAGTTATCTGCATACCCTATCCTACTTTGCACTCATTTGATATAATTGATTTATTTTCAATAGAGATGCCCTGAGCGAGTGGGAGAGGAGGAAGTCTGTTATCTGCAAGATGAGATGGTTAAGGTGAAATGTTGCTAGCTCTATCTTAAGGTACATGTGGTCCTTTTCATCTTACCATATTTCCCTTTAGGTTTTACCATACCACCAGGTGGACACTTCATCGCCTTCCAAGGTTGTTTATTTGCAAAGGTTAGATACAAAACTCCTTTAAGACAACAAAAATTCACCCAACGTTTCTTGTGTTGTATGTAAGCATGATTCAGGAACAAAGTTTACTATACAATATGAATTAAAGTCAACCAATTCCTTATGGAAAACAAATTCAAAGCATGAAAAATACTACAAAAAAGAAAACAGAAATAAAGGACTCCGTAATCAACCTACCTAAAAAAAATCATAAAAACACACACACATTTTGTTTTCTTAACATAACTATTGTTTTAGGGCCTGGCCATTCATCGGGAGGGAATCGGGTTCCCCCCTCAGATTTTGAAACAGACACGTGCCTACCCCAATTTTCTCGGCTACCTGAAAAGGTCCGAGCCATAGATTCTGAAACTTCGAATTTTTTCCCTTTGGCTCATTCGATCTGTCCCATGTCAGGACTAAGTCCCCTACTTCAAAATTATTCTCTTTGGCCTTATGCTTGTCAAAACACCTTTTAACAATCTACTAATGAGTGATGAAATTTGATTTTGATTTCTCCCTTTCTTCTTCCATCATGAGGATGGTATCAATTCTCTGTTGAATAACCGATGAGAGTTCTCCTCTAGAACCCTGAGCAAGCTGAAGAGATGGAAGGTATAGTCCGTTCGGAAGAATGGCTTCTTGTCCATATACCAGAAAGTATGGGGAGTTCCCTATAACTTCCTTGGGTGTTACTCTATTGGTACATAAGGCATTATGAAGTGAACTATGCCAACTCCTTTGATTGTCTGCAATTTTTTTTCTTCAATATCCTCACTAGGTTCTTATTGGTTGATTCTTCCACTCCATTCACCTGTGGATAGTAGTTTGTAGAGTATTTGATTATGATTCCTTTGTCTAGAGAAAACTCTGTCAATAGGGTGGAAGAAAAGTAAGTGACAATATAAAAAACAAGAATGAAATGCATACCGAACCTTGTGATCAACTATTTTTATATGAATTTGATTACAACCTTTTTGTTTATATGAGTTAGAGGGATGGCCTCTGCCCATTTCGTGAAATAGTCCATAACATTCAGTATGTATTTCTGTTGTTTTGAAGAACTTGGTGTAATTTCTCCTATGACATCTAACCCCCATTTCTCAAATGGTCTAGAGATGGCCACAGGTTGGAGTGGGACAACTTCTCTCTTTTCCCTCCCCGTGCTCATTTGACAAGTTTTACAGTTTCTAGCGCATGTGTGAGCATCTATAAACAGAGTTGGCCAATAATAACTGGCTCTCAGTATCTTATGAGCGGTGGTATTCCCTGCAAAGTGATCTCCTGCAGGACCATCATGGAGCTCCTTTAGAACCTTATTTGTGTCTTCACATTCGATACATATTAAAAGTAACCCATCATAATTCACGTGGAAGAGAAATGAATTTATGGGGCGATATTGTGCCGATTTAAGTTTGAGAGCTCTCCTTTCCTTAGGGTTTAGGTTTTCTAGGCAAGTCCCATGATGCAGGATATAAGTTAGTTTCCCATACCAAGACTCCTACCCTGGGGTAACATATAAAAATTCACTACACCATAAAACCAATTCATTATCCCACATGGGGTCTTCATTTACTTGGTCCTGGGCTTCAACGACCAGTTTACACAATCCTTGTCCTTTAACCAGTTTGGCAGGTTTTATATCTAGATCAAATTCTTGGACAACTGCCATTCAATTTCCTCTTATTCCCCCCATATCCTATTGAGTGAATAGGGATTGGACTGCAGGATGAGGCACAATGACTTTGGTGTGTTTTTTCAGGATGTAAGATCTGAAATGTTTTATTGCCTTGTACACCGCATAATCCTATTTGTCTATAACAAGGTAATTTAGTTCAACCCCTTCAAGATTAGTGCTCATAAATGAGACTGATGCCTCATCGTTGTCATCATCCTTCTGAGTCAATACTGCATCTAACGATTGGTCGGAGGCAAAAGTATGGAGGAAAAAATCTCTGCTAAAGTCGGGACTTTGCAACACTGGAGCTTGAGATATTGCAGCCTTAATATTGCTGAAATAACTTTTTCGTTCGTCATCCCACTTAAATTCATCATCTTTGCAGATCATTTTTTGTAAGGGTTTTATAGTTTCAACAATCGGGGGTGAACTTCCTCACAAAATTGATTTTCCCAAAGAAGGATTGCATAGAATTTTTGTTGTGGGGTAAGGAAAGCTGAGCTATCGCTTTAATTCATTCTGATTCAATGCAAATTTCTGCTTGAGATATAATATGACCTAGTAGTTTCCCTTCCTCGACACCAAAGATAGTTTTCTTAGGGTTTAACAATATGACTATTGATACTGAGAGGGGGGTGAATTAGTATCAAGTACAATTTAAAAACCTTTGCAACTTATACTTATACCATTCAATTGTATCCAATCAACAATGAACAATAGTATAAAAGTTACACCAATACACCATGCACAATATATGAGAAATAATCAATAGTTATGGTTCAAGGGAAGTAATGACTTCCAAAGGTGGCTCCAGCTTCCAAATATAAAGGGAGGGATAAAACTCCAAAAGGAAGATACAATCCTCCAATATCAAGAGAGGGTTGACCTCTCCATCCTTTCCCCTTCCTTCCACCCAATAATATATGAGAGATA
>JZKD02S1797602.1:12604-32329 GCA_000966675.3 Picea glauca
AGAGGGTTGACCTCTCCATCCTTGCCCCTTCCTTCCACCCAAGAATATATGAGAGATAATAAAGATTTATATTAAATCATCACCATCAACTAACCATCACATAGAACCAGGTAATGCTTCCTGAGACTTCTTAAACTTATGCAATTCTTCACTTATTAGAATAATATGATCCTATAGATAATATAACTCAATGTATTATCTGAAACTCCTCCAATTTTCACTCCTTGAATCCTCCCCAAAAAGAAGTTATAGAGAGAATGGTAGACCTGATTCAATTCTGGTTTATTTAGGAGAGCGAACTTGTACATAATGCCCCACACTCAATATTTAACATTAGATTCTGAATTTCTCACACAAGAAACTACAACCCGTATTATTTTGAATGAAATTGGTCTCACTTCATTTGGATTATCTATGAAGAAATTATGATAGTTTTACCCGAAACACTTGTTTATGACTAGCTTCAAGACTAGTCAAAAACCTTATCTTCCACAGAGTGTATCTCCAAAAGTATAGTGAATAAAGAGATGAAATTTTTACCATGGGTACCTAGATATGTATTCTAAATACCATACCAATTTCACCATCTGAATCGTTCTAGAAAAAAATTTATAGAGAAAATGGTAAGATGACTTGTAAATAACATACCTTAGAACACATCACCAAAAGACTTCATCCTCCCTTGAAATCCGACCTTCTTTACTTCAGATTTCATCTGAAATTTGACTTGTGTTTATTTAAAATGAATGTATAATGATATGTATTTATACCCTTTATGTCACTTCCTTTGAACATTAGGGCCGACCTAACACTTTCTTATTTTGTAATTCTTTTCTTTAATTATCTTCAAGGTCGACCTGTACTTCCTTCTTCAATTCACTTTGTCATCTTCAAAAATTCATTTCTCCTCAACCATGAGGATCCATGTGACATGCCACCTACCACCATAAAAAACATGATGTATACTATCCATCCATGGGTGTTGTGTCTGCATGTGCACTGTCCTTCATGTCCAAATATGTTCATCAATATTGTGGCCCAAAACCAATGACTAGGGTTGCCATCAATGACAACAACCAATCTACCAACAATACTGTATTTCCTACACCTTTCGAAAATATGGGTTAGGTGTTGGATGTAATCTTCTCTATTATTTAAATACACAGTCATGTCGTCCAAATAAACTACTACACATTTGTTGATTAGTCCCTGAAAAGCTACGTCCATGGCCCTTTGGAAGGTTTCCCCTTTATTGAATAACCCAAAGGGAATGTGTTTATAAGCAAAGGTTCCCCACTTGGTTTGGAAGGTAGGTCAATCGGTCTTCCTCTGAAACTAGAACTTGGTTGTAACCTGAAAAAAACATCCCGTAGGGAGAAAATATCAGAACTAGACACAGTTTGCAAGAGTTTCTCCATCAGTGGGACTAGGTAGTTTTCATTTTTTGATGATTTGTTGAGGTTTCTGAAATCCACACACAGACGGATCTCCCTAGACTTTTTCCTGACAAGAACCAAATTTTCTACCCAGGCAGAGTGTCTAACCTAAAATATAATTTTAGCATTTAGTAATTTCTTTAACTTTTGACACATGAGGGGTTCCAGAGATGGGTGGTACTTCCAGAGCATCTGTCATAAGGGTATTACTCCAGGTTTTAACGATATTGTGTGTTGAATGATACATGTGTCATAAGTCTTCATATCTCAGTAGGACCACGCAAAAGCATCTTGATATTCTCTGAAAAGTTTGAGATATGCTTTCCTTTCTTCTTTAGATACTGTCTTTCCAAGATTTATATTCTTAGGGTTCTCCGGGGTTCCTAGATTTATAGTCTCGTACATGGGATAGGAACTCCCTGTCTTTGTGTTTGTTGACCCTCTAAATATTTCCCTTAAGTCAAAGAGGTTCTCCAAATTGGCTACCCCTTTCAGTATCGTGTAAAATCTTAGTTTGTAATTTGAGTGATCTGTTTCCCTTGTTTGTTCATGGGGATCGATTTCTACTAGTTTCTCTTGGTATATTTCATCATCAATAGCCAGGTCTTTAAAATTTTCTTGATTGGTTAAGAAGTTTATGATCTGCTCATGCCTTTCAAATACCTTCCAATTAGAAATATTGTTGGGAATTGATGGTTTTTAGAGTAGATCCACATTGAACCGAGAGGATTGACAGTCTTCTAAAGGGGATAGCCTCGAGGCAACAATGGCCAGGGAATCAACAAGAGTATTCTTTGTTCTGGGATCACTGTAATGTTAAAGGCTTCAAGATTCTCTATTATCCCGTGCACTTCCTGTTGATAATTCCTTAGGTGGGGAGAGTTGTATTGTATAGTGTTCTTTACTTGCCTAATGATGATTTCAGAGTCTCTGAAAACCTTTAATTCTTTAATGTTTAAGTCTATGGCTTTATTTATCCCTTGCACTAAAGCTTCATACTTGATGATGTTATTAGTGCATTCAAATTCTAGTGTGAAGGACAAGAAATTTCATTTCCCCTTCAGATCAATGAGGATACACCCCGCTCCTGACCCTTCTTGCGATTTAGACCCATCAAAGTACAAGGTCCATACTTGCGAGCGAGAATCATCAACTTTTCCCTGCTTACTAACTTCTTCCTCTCCACCTATTTGCTCCGTGGTTTCCAACATAGGTCCTTGACAAAAGAGGGTTTCTTCCACTAATGTCAGTACATTTTCTTGAAAATTCATTGTTGAGCTAGATATATACCATATATTCCAACACTTAATTGTCAACCCGGGAAGGTAGACTTTGAGGAACCAGTACAATATGTATAGGAATGGAGTCAAACTTATCTTTCTTATAGGAATCTCAAATATTCACACCTCTATCTAATTCATAATGAAAATGCTCCTACTAATGAAATTCTTGGAAACAATCCACTTGAAGTAGTCTAATTGAAATAACCTTGCTATAACTATAAATTTGATCTTTGGTTTCTTAAAAGGAAAATGATCCACAATACTCCTTCCTTAATCATTTCTTCATTACATCCAACTTTGAGCTATCATGAGAGAATATTGAGAATTATGAATTCATAATTACAATCATGACTGCAACTAATTCCATCGATTTCTCAGGATAAGAATCTTAACTCAACTTGATATCCTAGATCATTACTTTCAGATTTCACAAAATCACTTAATCTGAGATTATGCTATTAAACCAAGTATTCTCTTAAAATCAAATGACTATCCAAATGTGAACTTTAAACCAACAACCAATCCTTATAAATTCAAAACTTCAACATCTTATTCCAAATAAACTGAACCAATGTGTAACACATTCTGCTAAGAAATGAAAACTGAATTGAAATCACTCAAGCTGCTAACTGTAACCTTATTACTCCTTAACTATTGTAAGCAAATGAAAACTCCCCAAATCATGAACAGGACTGAAATTAAATTGCTATAAATTAATCACAATTTCTAAAAAAAAATAATCTACAACAATCCTTCTATTATGACTGAAGATGCACTGCAAACCTGGGCAGGGGGCCCTTCCTATCCAAGTTGCATCGATTATCAATTATCAATCCATTCTCATAGACAAGCTTCAGAATTAATCAAAGACATAAAACTAAAATAAGAAATGCGTTCTTGTTCTATTCCATCTACAAACAAATGATTACATTCCTCTATGCTCTATTCTATCTATCAACTATTCCCCATCATATCTACATACATCTCTCATTTCGATCCTCCCTTATATAGAATTTCGAACCCCCCTACATACTAGTTTTTTGGTATCTTCCCATATCCCATAATAGATAACATAATTAATGTAACAGTTACATAAGGAATTGAATATGTATTTTGCATTAATACAAGAGAGAAATGATGCGCTCAACATCACATAGTTAGTATAACCATTGTGCCAATGTAGGAGAGAATATCGTGATGCCTTTTAACTGCCTTAGTCTCATGACACGAAGTGTCATCAAGACAAGTTGTCATTTATTTATAACTGAAATAGAGCATGTGATGGTTGTTTACAAAGATTCTCATGGAGGGATCATCCTTGAAACATTCATCCTAGTGCTGTGATGCAAGAGCATCGCCAGCAACAAGCGAGCGTGGGACAAACACCATTTCATTTTGGCACATGTTGAAAATGTTTGAATTGTTTTGAAAGTTTGGATGGGCAGACATTAATGTAATAATTAAGAGAGTGCGTACTTCCATATTGTAAACAGATCTTGAGCGATCCACTCTCATTTGTAAGGTGTAAAGGCATTTATAGGCAGTTAATGTAAGTAGGTAGAATTAAATTCTAGATTAGATAGTTTAGAGCATAGGAGGGAAAACCGACTATAGACACCCTCATCTTGTATCATTTGTAACATTAACATTATCAATTGAGCATAGAGCATAGAGGAGAGGAAGCAGAGAGCTGTGTAGAAGAAGCCATGTACATAAGTTCTAAGATTAATATATGAAGCTTTGATTCATATTCATGGTGTTCTAATACTTTCTGTGTATACATGTTGAATGTTATGCTCATGGTTATTTTACTCTTTCTATAGTACATTTTCTTTTATGCTATGTATATATGATTTCATGTTAAGTATTTGAAGTCTGAGAGAGAGTCAAGGAATGAGTTTCAATTGTTTCTCTATATGAGCAAGAGTTCCTGCAAGGAGTGCAGTGAAATGTCTGCAAGGAGTGCGTCGACAGGTTCAGAGTTCATCTCTGAAAGCTTAGGAGGGATACCATTGTTCTCATCTTCCGTAGAAGTGAAAACCAGGCACAAAAGCCGTGCAAGGTGTGCACAGGCTAGTTGAAAGTTCAGAACTTGTCAACCGAGAGAAGAGTTGAAGGACTACTGTTGCAAGGGGGAGTGCATAGGGTCGAAGAAATCAAATACTTAGAAGTATCTGAAGGGTTGCTGCAAGGAGTGCGTGCAAGGGTTTTTTTTTGAAGACTTGAAATTGTGAAAGAAGCTCAGGAGAGTTAGTGCTTGTAAATCGTTCAAAGGAAGGTAGAAACCAAACCCGTTTGAAGGGATATAGAGCGAATTTGTTTCGCAGAGGTCAAGTTCTAGAGAAAGAGCATTTTTTCATTTCGTAGAAATTCTCAAGAGAAGTATCGGGTGGTCGAAATTCTCTGTGGAGAATTTGCAAAGTCCCGATAGCCATTCAATCTTATAGAGGAGCAAGGGGAGTTATGGTGATTTTTTTCTGAAGTATAAGCTTAGGAGAGATAAGGCTGTAGATCCAAGCCAATGAGGGTCGTCAGATTACTTGTGAACTTTCATTTCGGAGTTCGGAGATTTGAGGGGGCAGAGGAATTCACGTCCAAAGATAGAGGACAACAGAGTGGAAAAGTGGCGTACTTGTCAAGAAGCGAAGTCAGATTCGTTGACCATTTCGGGAGTTCGTGGGTTGGAGAACTGAAAGCTTAGCATCAGGATTCACAGAATTGCGAAGTCTGAAATCCCGAAAAGGCGGAAAGTTCTGTTGTAGGGCCAACACTGGAAACGTGTCGAAATTCGACATTTCAACATTTCAGGGAATAAGAGATCGGGATATTTGTTTTGAGATTCCCGAAATCACGAAACACGATATAAATGTGGAGGATAACGAGGCCTACATTTCGGCGAATCGACAATTTGGGTTTCGAAAGTCAAAGAGTCGAGACACTCGGTAACAGGAGTCGCGAAGTCGCGATATCCGAAGTTCCGAATTAGTGAAGGATGTGATCACATAGTGGATCGGAGAATTTGAATTGGTGCTTAGCGTTTGTGCATGTAGGTTCAATTCATAAGGACCTGTGGTGACACCATTGTAGGTGTGTTTGATTTCCTAAAAAGGATTCAAAGAGTCAGTTAGACTCAAAGGGCAGAAAAAGGCGATCCTGCGCAGACCTTAACCCGAGGGTTGGGGGTTTGCACTATTCTGGTATCCAAGCCTAGGAAAATTTTCTTTGCTTTCTGTAGCAAAGAAGGGAGGGAAATTCTAAGCCATGCCATTAAGAAGAAGAGACAGGCCGATGACAATGCCTGATCCAGTGGTGGAGAGAGAAATGTGCGAACTACGTGCTAGGCTTGACGCCATGGAGACTGCACAGAGGCGCAAAATTGACGCTGGAGACATAAACGAGGCTGAAAGTGAAAATGAAGCTGGACATGAAGAAACCGTTGCAGCCAAAGATGCAGCAGATGAACGCATATTTAGGGAATTTGCAAGGATAGGTACCAGGGCAAAAATGGAGATTCCCATGTATGAAGGAAACTTAGATGTTGAAGAACTTCTAGACTGGATTAGAGCTCTGGACACGTATTTTGACTATGAAGATGTCGAGGAAGACAAGAAGGTCAAACATGCTGTCACAAGACTTAAAGGACATGCAACATTGTGGTGGGATGAACTACAAGCTGACAGATGCTGCAAAGGTAAGCATAAAATCAAGAGTTGGGATAGAATGATTGCGAAGATGAAAGCAAAATTCATACCCAAGGATTATCAAATCACTCTATTTCGGAGGATGCATAATTTGAGACAGAAGCTGATGTCAGTAAAAGAGTTTACTGAAGAGTTCTACAAGCTAAACATCAGGGCAGGTCATCGTGAAAGTGATGATGAAAAGGTTGCCAGGTACACGAATGGTCTGAGATACGACATTCAGGATGAGATGAGCATGATGATCATTCATACTGTAGAAGATGCTTATCAGATGGCTTTGAAGGCTGAAGAGAAGCTGAGCCAAAATCAGGGTCAAAGAGGACGAGGCATAAGGCAACCCAGAGGCAAAACGATTGTCCAAGATAGGAATCAGAAGCCTAAGGAAGAGTGGAAGAAACCTCAACCTCAAACTGAGAGAGGTGGAAGCTCACAGAGAGGGTAGTATGCCGAACAGAGAGGACAATATGATGATAATAACACTTTTCCTCACGCTAGAGGAAGAGGAAGAGGCAGAGGTGGAGTAATAAAATGATTCACATGCAGAAAGAATGGACACAAATCTTATGAATGTCCAGATAAGAAGAAAGAAGGTGGTGAAACTCACATTGCTGAAACACAGAGGCAGAATGTTGAAGCAGAGGATGCTGATGGCAGAAGATCACTGGTGATGAGAAAGGTTCTCTTAATGCCAGAGAAGGAAGTAGAAAATCCAGTCCAACGGAACAAACTTTTTTGGGCTGCTTGCAAGACCAAAGACAGGGTATGCAAGGTCATCGTGGACAGTGGTAGCATAGACAATCTTGTTTCTACAAAGATGGTAGAAAAGCTGGAGCTAGAGACTATTGAACATCCAAGCCCATATAGAGTTTCATGGATACAAAAAGGACATCAAGTAAATGTCACTAAACAATGTTTAGTTGAATTTAAAATAGGAGGATATAACGATAAGATATTGTGTGATGTCATTCCCATGGATGTTTGTCATCTATTGCTGGGTAGACCGTGGCAATATGACAGGAATGTGATTCATGATGGGAGAAAGAACACATACACCCTGGAGAAAAATGGGAGAACTCACATGTTGTTGCCAATCAAGGATAAAGAAGTTGCAACAGAGGTAAGCAATACTGTACTTCTCATGAGTGGGAAGGAACTTCTTAAGGAGGTTAAGAAGAAGGAAGAAACAAAATTTATTGTGGTCAGGAAACCTAGAATTGTTTTGACCAGCACAAGGGTGGATGATTTACCAGAAGAAATCCAGAAGCTACTGGAGGAGTTTGTTGATATAGTTGTGGACGAACTACCTCGTTCGTTGCCACCGATAAGAAGTATAAGTCATCATATTGATCTCATACCTGGAGCTAGTTTACCAAACAAAGCAGTGTACATATTGACGCTGCAGGAGAATGAAGAGGTTAAAAGACAAGTCCAAGACTTAATGGACAAGGGATTGGTTAGATAAATCTTGAGTCCATGCACTGTTCCGACAGTGCTTAGCCCAAAGAAAGATGGAGGCTAGAGGATGTGTACAGACTCAAGAGAAATTAACAAGATTATCATCAGGTATAGATTTCCATTGCCAAGGATGGATGATTTGATGGATTGTTTGATTGGAGCAATTTTTTTTTCGAAGATTGATTTGAAAAGTGGTTATCATCAAATTCGTATGAGAGAAGGTGATGAATGGAAGACAACATTCAAGACAAATGAAGGGCTGTATGAATGGCTTGTTATGCCATTTGGCTTAACAAATGCACCCAGTACTTTCATGAGGTTGATGAATGAAGTCCCGAAGGAGTTCATTGGGAAGTTCATCATTGTATATCTTGACGATATATTTATTTTCAGTAAGACAGAAACATAGCACTTTAATCATTTGGCTATAGTGATGAAGAAATTACAACAAGAGAAGTTGCTAATAAATATGAAGAAATCATCATTCATGAAGACAGAGCTCATTTATTTGGGGTTTGTTATTTTGGCAGACAAGTTGAAAATGGATCCAGATAAAGTGGAGGTGATTAAGAATTGGCCATCGCCGAAGAGTATATTTGAAGTTAGAAGCTTTCATGGATTGGCTAGTTTCTATAGGAAATTTATCAGAAATTTCAGTGGAATTAGCGCACCGATGATGGATACGGTGAAGAAAAGACATAAATCTTTTCACTGGATGGAAGAAGCAGAGAAAAGTTTCAATTTGTTGAAAAAGAAAATTACTGAAAAACCAATTTTGGTGTTGCCAGATTTCAACAAGACATTTCAGGTCAAATGTGACACTAGTGGATTTGCAATTGGAGCGGTCTTGAGCCAAGACGACAGGCCAGTCACGTACTTCAGTGAGAAACTAAGTGAAGTACTCCACGTATGATAAGGAATTCTATGCAGTCATACAAGCACTGAAGAAGTGGAGGCACTATTTGGTTCCTAAAGAATTCGTTTTGTACAGTGATAATCATGCCTTACAATTTGTAACTCAACAGGAAAAGCTGAACCAAAGACATGTTAAATGGGTTGAATACATGCAAAATTTTACTTTTGTAATTAAACATATTTTTGGAACTACTAACAAAGTTGCTGATGCTTTGAGCAGGAAATGTTTGATGATGCAAGAATTTAGAGTCAAAACTTTAGGTTTTGATAACCTCAGGGACATGTACATAAATGATCCAGATTTCAAAGAGGTGTATGAGGCATCTGAGAATCCAGTTCTCATAGATAGAAGTCAATGGACTAAATATATGATCCAAGATGGATTATTATTCAGAGGTAATCAACTGTGTATTCCAAAATGCTCCATGAGGGAGAATCTACTGAAAGAAAAACACAGTGGAGGATTGGCCGGACATTTCAGTCATGATAAGACGTTCTCGAAGTTGAATGGCTCATATTTTTGTCCAGGGATGAGAGTAGATGTCAAAAGGTTTGTGGACAGATGTAGAATTTGTTAGCACACAAAGGGAAGGAAACATAACACAGGGTTATATCAGCCGTTACCCATACCAGAGAGGCCATGGGATGCAGTAAGCATGGATTTTGTGTTAGGGATGCCAAGAACGCAAAGAGGGTTTGATTCGATCTTTGTGGTTGTGGACAGATTTTTGAAAATGGCACACTTTATACCATGCCAGAAAACCAACGACGCAACTCACATTGCGAACCTGTTTTTCAAAGAAGTTGTCAGGCTTCACGACTTACCAAGGAGTATAGTTTCAGATCGAGACACCAAGTTCGTGGGAAATTTCTAGAGGACTTTATGGAAGAAATTGGGGACGAGTTTGTCATTTAGCTCAGCTTATCATCCTCAGACGGATGGGCAGACAGAAGTTGTGAACAAAATCTTGGGAGATTTGCTAAGGAGCCTAGTGACTGAACATCACAGTCAGTGGGATCACATTCTGCCACAGGCGGAATTTTCTTATAATGATTCGATCAATAGAAGCACAGGGCAGAGTCCATTTCAGATTGTTTATGGAATGCAACCCAGAGGAGTTTCTGAACTGAAATATTCAGAACAGGATGAAACTAGAAGTGCTAGTGCAGAAGATTTTGTAGAGGCAATGAAGGAAATTCACAACCAAGTGAAGAGGCGATTGCAAAATTCAAGCCAGGAGTATAAACGCAGAGTAGATCAACACAGGCGGCAAATTCAGTTCAAAGTTAGTGATTTGATTCTTTCACACTTGAGGAAGGAAAGGTTCCCAAGGGGAACGTATAATAAACTAAAGATCAAGAAGATTGGACCATGTAAGATCATAAAGAAATTTGGGGCAAACACATATGAGATTGAATTACCCAAGGGGATCAGAATTTCACCGATATTCAACATCTCAGATTTGTACCCTTACAAAGCTGGAAAAGCAGGAGCAAACAATGAACAGATAGAGGTTCAGTGGGATAAACAAATGCCTGTAGCTGAAAATACACAGATGGAGAGAATACTTGACAAGAGAGTCAGCAAGAGGACCAGGAGAAAAGAGTATTTCGAATACTTGGTCAAATGGAAGGGACATCCAGTTGAAGATGCCAGCTGGGAGAATGAAACAAAAATTCAAAAGCATGGACAGATAGTGCAAGAACTCATGAACAGGATTTCATGAAAATTTTCAAGCGAGGGAGTATGATGCAGGAGCATCACCAGCAGCAAGAGAGCGTGGGACAAACACCATTTCATTTTGGCACATGTTGAAAATGTTTGAATTGTTTTGAAAGTTTGGATGGGCATACATTAATGTAATAATTAAGAGAGTGCGTACTTCCATATTGTAAACAAATCTTGAGCGATCCGCTCTCATCTGTAAGGTGTAAAGGCATTTATAGGCAGTAATGTAAGTAGGTAGAATTAAATTCTAGATTAGACAGTTTAGAGCGTAGGAGGGAAAACCGACTATAGACACCCTCATCTTGTATCATTTGTAACATTAACATTATCAATTGAGCATAGAGCATAGAGGAGAGGAAGAAGAGAGTTGTGTAGAAGAAGCCATGTACAGAAGTTCTGAGATTAATATATGAAGCTTTGATTCAGACTCATGGTGTTCTAATACTTTCTGTGTATACATGTTGAATGTTATGCTCATGGTTATTTTACTCTTTCTATTGTACATTTGATTTTATGCTATGTATATATGATTTCATGTTAAGTATTTGAAGTCTCAGACAGAGTCATGGAATGAGTTTCAATTGTTTCTCTATCTGAGCAAGAGTTCCTGCAAGGAGTGCAGTGAAACGTCCGCAAGGAGTGCGTCGACGGGTTCATAGTTCATCTCTGAAAGCTTAGGAGGGATACCGTTGTTCTCATCTTCCGTAGAAGTGAAAACCAGGCACAAAAGTTGTGAAAGGTGTGCACAGGTTGGTTGAAAGTTTAGAACTTGTCAACTGAGAGAAGAGTTGAAGGACTACTGTTGCAAGGGGGAGTGCACAGGGTCGAAGAAATCAAATACTTAGAAGTATCTGAAGGGTTGCTGAAAGGAGTGCGTGCAGGGTTTTTTTTTTGAAGACTCGAAATTGTGAAAGAAGCTCAGGAGAGTTAGTGCTTGTAAACTGTTCAAAGGAAGGTAGAAACCAAACCTGTTTGAAGGGAGACAGAGTGAATTTGTTTCGCAGAGGTCAAGTTCTAGCGAAAGAACGTTTGTTCATTTCGTAGAAATTCTCAAGAGAAGGATCGAGTGGTCAAAATTCTTTGTGGAGAATTTACGAAGTCTCGAGAGCCATTCGATCTTGCAGAGGAGCAAGGGGAGTTATGGTGATTGTTTTCTGAAGTATAATCTTAGGAGATATAGGGCCGTAGATCCAAGCCAACGAGGGTTGTCAGATTACTCGTGAACTTTCATTTCGGAGTTTGGAGATTTGAGGGGGCAGAAGAATTCACGTCCAAAGATAGAGGACAACAGAGTGGACAGGTGGCATACTTGTCAAGAAGCAAAGTCAGATTCGTTGACCATTTCAGGAGTTCGTGGGTTGGAGAACTGAAAGCTTAGCATCAGGATTCACGGAATTGCGAAGTCCGAAATCCCGAAAAGGCGAAAAGTTATGTTGTGGGGCCAACACTGGAAACGTGTCGGAATTCGACATTTCGACATTTCGGGGAATAGGAGATTGGGATATTTGTTCCAAGATTCCCGAAATTGTAAAACGTGATATAAGTGTGGAGGATAACGAGGCCTACATTTTGGCGAATCGACAATTCAGGTTTCAGAAGTCAAAGAGTCGAGACACTCGGTAACAGGAGTCGCGAAGTCGCAATATCTGAAGTTTCGAAATAGTGAAGGACGTGATCACATAGTGGATCGAAGAATTTGAATTGGTGCTTATCATTTCTGCACGCGGGCTCAATTCATAAGGACCTATGGTGACACCATTGTAGGTGTGTTTGATTTCCCGAAAAGGAATCAAAGAGTCCGTTCGACTCAAAGGGCAGAAAAAGAGCGATCCTGCGCGAACCTTAACCCGAGGGTTGGGGGTCTGCACCATGCTGGAACATCAACATTAGTACAGGAATCCATAATATAATATTATAAGTGAGATTGTGCATTAAAAACTCTCAAAACTTAACTAAAAACAAGAGAACTGTTAAAGACAAGTTTTGGGTCTTTAGATATCGATTTAAGTCAATGTTTAAACCAAAGTTATACAAAATGAGGGGTATAAGATTGTTAGAAAGATCATATGAAAAGATATAAGGCATAAAAATTGATCAAATTTGGGTCCTAATAGTCATTTCATAGTTTTGAGTAAGAGGAACATAGGATGAGAGAGGGGAGAAATTACCGAAATCGTAATCATAGGACTACTTGCCTAACACAAGGAAATTTGCCAAAGAGGGTTCATTGAGGGCTTCTAAATTAGTGATAGTATGTTTGAGATACCTTTCCCTATAGATCCTAATCATGTTTGCGTGTCCCTTTAATGGCAACCAAAGCTGAGCCTAATCTGTGCTAAAGTATCCATTCAACTTCTTGAATCAATCTTGACTAAGTAGCGGTCCATAAGCTTCTGGTATATCTACTACAATGATGTCAATTACTTGAACAAATTTCGGGTGTGTCGTGATTCTGATCATGACATCCTTGAGTTCTCCCATAACTTTCACCTGGGTTTTGTCCAAATGTATCACATGTTTATCACTTTTAAGAGGGTCCGTGTTTAATTTCTTGTAGATAGATAATGGCATAACATTAGATGATTCCCCTGAGTGAACTAAACAATTATTGAGGTTTCTATTGAATACTTCAAATGTCAAGAGGAACGGTGGGAAAAGAGGATTTCCTTTTTTTTATCTTCAGAGCAAGTGTTTACAGTTGGTTTATTTCTTAGATCTGTGGGGGATGGATTTTATTCTTGGTCAGTGCTTGTTATAGGATTTTCTACTGACTTAAAGGGTTGTAACATAAAGTCCTTTTGCTGGGGAATTCTATACATGTCCATGACTGATACATTTTATTTTAATATTTTTAAATATTCTACTATGTTGTAGTCTATATTGGGTGATTCTTGTGTATGGATGTTTATAGGATTTCTTTGGGAGACAAAAGGTGCTTTTGAGTGATCAAGTGTTTGTTTTCCTCTCGAATTTTGGGAAATGGTAAGGTCATTTGAGACCAACTGACCCCTACTTCGCGTTTGCACAACCAAGACCTCAATGGGTGGTTCTTGAACCTCAAATAGATCATCGAAAGACATTGACAAGTCAGGGTCCCACATCAACATGGCTGTTTCTTCTGGTGGGTCAACCTCTTCCTAATCAACAATATTCATTGCTAAGCCACTTGATTGTTTGGTAAGAGAAAATTCATCTAGGAACCGATTAGCCATCAAATTCATGGCATGCACCCATTGTGGAAAATATCTTTCAGAATATTTCTCTTGGTGATAGGTACAGAAAGAGTCGGATGCTACATTTCCCAGGTCGATGCTTGAGTTGGCTGGGGGAGGTTCAATTGCTTTGAATGGTGGGTTTATTTTAAAAAGGGTTTATAGGGCCTTTGGACTTGGTTTCCTTCCCCTGCACTTCTTTTCATGTCTATGATTTCATTTGAAAACTTATTTATCATCCATTGTAGGTCCTATATGTATCCACTTCCCTTTTTGGGCCCTTGTTCTTCTTGTTTCCCTCAAGGTCTAGTCAACAAGATTCCTCTCCTGGGTGGAGGTTGAGTTTCCTTCTTAACTAGTGAGACTTGACCCTCTTTACACCCCTTCATTTGGAATTAAATTGTTTTGGCTTCCTCAAAATTCTCAGTTAGGTTCGTTTTGGAAACCATTTTTACAAACATGGAAATAGAAGCAGGGAGAGCGTCAACGTATACTTCGATTTGCAACTTCTGAGTGGGTTTAGCTTCAGGTTAAAATTTGTTCAGGATAGGGGTAAATCATTGATTGAAGTCTTTAAACTTTTCTTTTGAACTCATGGTGGAGGTGAACAGTTCGGTCATTAAATCTCCTATAGTGGTTTCTTCTGCAAATTTATCTAAAAAATATTTTTGAAACTTTGTCCAACTAGTTATGGACCCTACAGGAAAGTTAAAATACCACGTAGAGGCTGAATTCTCAAAGGTATAGGGGAAAATCCTGCATACTACATATTCATGTTGGACATTCATCTGTCTAATAGCTAGTATGAAATTTTTGATATGGTCTTAAGGCAATCCTGAGGTTTCAGGGTCGAATTTAGGGAGTAACTTTTCTGGATGTCAGGGAAGGTTATGTACTCGTCCGAGGATTTCCAGAGCATCTCTGGACAACCAAGGTTGATTATTCTAAGGTGGGTTTCCCCTTTATTCATTATGATCATTGTTGTCCTCCATTTTGTCCAGCTCCGAAGCTGAGCGATCCAATTTAAACCCTTCCTCGCCAGATTCAAAATCGTTGGGCTCAGAGCAGTTACTAGCTGGTGTTTCAGGGATTAGATTGAGGGGATGTTCGATTTCGGTGAGGGAAAAATCTATCAAGTCTTCTACTGTGTGAACAAAAACCTAGTCGAAGGTGTCGACCATTGATCTTATTACTTTTTTTCTATGAGGAAGTAATGGAGCTAAGGGTAGTGCTCCAATTTGTCGGGCGTAAGCTCTTGTGATTCTTCTGAACTGGTTCAACTCCTTGTGGGGAAGAGCGTAAGGTATTTCAAGGAATAAATTTTATTCCCCTTGCTGAGGTGAGTTAATCGTTTCTGGATTACTTAGTGTATGTGGGATGTCTTGAGAATGACTAGCCATGCATGTGGGTTGTTTTGAATCTATAGGCTGTGAAAAATATTATATCAGAAATATTGTTAGCCATTCATTCATTCAGGCCCTCCTTCTAGCACCATTTCTGTTGAGGGGTCCTAAATCCATTTAACTCAAAAACAAGAACCAAACCCACCACTGAGGCCCAATTAGAATCTGCAATGTTTGATAGTGGAATGGTTCTCAAGATCTGTCGAACCAGCCAAATAATCGATGGGATTTACGTAGTGATTGACATGATATCTTCTTATGAAAGTTCCTCCTTCAGTTTAAACGTTCTCTTTTTGTATTTTATTTTATTATATGGGTTTGATAAAAATATGTGTGCCGATATAAACCAGCTGGGTAAAAGGGGAAATCTTAACTACTGAAGAAGGCTGAGATTGGGATAACCCTTGTGCTCAAGCATGTAGACAAATATTTTCACACCTGTGACAAGCCTAGTACTAATACATCAACTTGTTGGTATTTCAATTATTGATTGAGATACAATTATTGAAAGAAAACATACATGCAATAAAATGATGGCAAGAAAAATAGTTTCCTTAGCTCTAATCATTGATCATGCATTAACACAATGATTTTCTTTCCATCATTAAAAACAAAAACTACAAAATATTGAATCAACTAACTTATCAATAGATTCAGAAACTCTTACTCATTACATCATCCATTCATGAAATAAAGTTGGAAGTAATTACTCCTCACATCCAATCACACACGCCTTTGATGAAAAACATAAGTTTTCTCCGGTCCTAAACAAGACTTCTCAATTAAAGGTAGTTCGAAAACAGTTCTTTACAATTCCAAAAATGAGGGTCTTTGCAAAAACCATCGACCCTTTCTAAAAGGTTGATCCTCTTATTTATAACGATTCATTAACTAAAAATAACTATCAAAAGTGTAAGCTAAGTAAAACAAAACATCGCCAAATGGCACTTCCAACTCTCTGTCTTCTAAGAGTCATCAAATGGTTTCACTGAAGTGGATGACTCTGATCATACTCTGACCATTTGATGAAGAGGGTCAGTACAGTCTCGAGACGCTCACTTTTCTCCTACAGATGCTTTGGAATTCAAACTTGTGTGTAGAATGAATTTGTTCAAAACCGTTCTAAAGATTTAAATAGGGATGAACTTACCTTGTCGCATCCAACATACAATTCAGGTTATGAATGTAATTTCATTAAATCTACTGCCAGATCTTCAAAGATGTTTAAAATTAAATTCACCGCAGGTTGACGACGCAGGCACGGGTGGTAATGTGGCCTATCGAAAATTTCAAAATGCTATTGTTCAATCGCCAAATGAAGTAGCAACAAATGCAAGATCAAGCATTAACTGGTCTATTAAATGTCCAAATCTGATCGTATCTTATGCCACAAACATCCCATCGTTTCACTAGTCCAGTTGGTGGGTCAAGGGTTGAGATTGTGCTTCAAACAATTTTTGTTGACATCTTCTTGCAAAAGATTCGATGCTAATCGATCTTGCCGTACAGAGCTGATGTGGAAAATTTGACTAGGAGGTGTGACTAGGACCCAGGGAACCTTAACATGAATCGGGATGAAACTAGGCCATACGACCCCCTTACGTGGTAAATACATGTGGCATTCGAGACCGGTGACTTCATTTGATTGTGTGAATCAAAATTGGGGATTTATTTAAGCTATATGTTCTAAAACCCAATCTTATCTTGCGTACGCCGAAAATTATCAAGGATCAATGATCGACGATAAACCTACCCAAGTGCTCTCGGATCGACTCTCTTGAAAAATTCTTGATGTCAAAAAATATCGAGGATTGACGATCGACGATATGCTTGTTGTAGACAAAAATGATGGTTTTAACCTTTCTAGATTTCCCCGACCCCGATGAAACGTATCGGTCATCGACAATAGGTGATTTCTTTACAACTTTGTCAATGTCTATCCTTCCCATATTTTGCCAATGCCAAAGGGGATCGGCTATCTCTTGAAACTTCATGTGAATAACTTACGCAAACCAACTCTGCCTTCTGCTGATGCCGATGGGGATCAGTGCTCGATGACTGTTATAACTATGGTTCCTTTACTTGCTTGAATTTTTTCCGACGCCAAACCTGAGTGCGTTAGGTGCAGTGTTAGCTGTCGATTCTCAATTTGGGTATCAAGTTCTTTTTAGACATGAGGTTTCACAAGTTTAAACAAACCTAACTTGATGATAAGAGTCATGAGAAAAAAACAAATATAAACCATTTTCCAAAGTGAAATCGATTCAGACAGTGAAGAAAATAAGTGGTACCCAAAAATTAATAAAATTTCATAAGGCTTTTAGGGTGTGTTGAGTACTCAAAACAATGTTCTTGAAAATCGACCTCCTCTTCAGAAATTGCACTATGCCTCATTGACCAAAACCCTAGTGCAAGAGATACTCCAACAAACAATTTTTTGGTCGACAAAATGATAGCGTAAGGGCCTCAATAGATAAAACTCGATGCTCTGGATCCAATGTAATTGACGGTTCGCTCATCTGAGTCCCGGTTTGAGTTTTACCGTGAGTTGCAATTCGCCTCCTCAAGCCATTTAGGGACATGTGGCCAATTTGGTCCAGGGTCATAAAATCCAAACCGAGAAACATAACGAAGTTATGTAAGCTTCTGAAAGTCTATTTGGCCAAGGCCCACACATATACACTACCCACAAACACGTGACACAATGTTCTTGAAAATCAACCTCCTCTTCAGAAATTTCACTACGCCTCATTGACCAAAACCCTAGTGTCGTAGATACTCCGACAAACCATTTTTTGGTTGACGAAATGATAATGGAGGGGCTCCAATAACTGAAACTTGGTTCTCTGAATCTAATGCAACTGTCGGTTCATCCATATTAGTCCTGGTTTGAGTTTTATCGTGAGTTGCAACTTGTCTCCTCAAGCTATTAAGGGACATGTGGCTAATTTGGTCCAGGGGCATAAAATACAAACCAAGAAGCATAGAGAAGTTCCGTAAGCTACCGCAAGTGTTTTTAGCCAACGCCCATATGACTACACTATCCAAAAATTCCTGACACTTTGTTCTTGAAAATCGATCTCCTCTTAAAAAATTGCACTATGCCTCATTGACCAAAACCCTAGTGCCAAAGATACTCCAACAAACGGTTTTTTGATCGATGAAATGATAATGTAGGGGCCTCACTAAATGAAACCCGATACTCCGGATGCAATGCAACTGATGGTTTGTTTATTCGAGTACCAGTTTGAGTTTTATCGTGAGTTGCAACTTGCCTCCTCAAGCCATTTAGTGACATATGGCCAATCTGGTTTAGAAGAATAAAATCCTAACCGAGCAGCATAACAGAGTTTCATAATCTCCCACACATCTATTTGGCCAAGGAACACATGAGAAGAAAACTAGAGAATCAAGTGATGTGTTTTTCCCTTAAGGGATTTTCCAAATCCACTACAAACTAAAGAACAAGTGGGAGGCCAAAATTCACTAGTTGGGAAGCTACAATAGTGGAATAAAGAAGCCAATGACACATTTTTTCCTTTGGGGCTTTGTTGGACCTGAATACAAGTAAAAAAATGAACTAGAGGCAAAAACACACTCGCGAGGGAGCTATATCAGTAGAGAAAATGAGCTAGTGATTTGTTTTACCTTGGGGAATTCTCGTGAAGCCTCAAACAAGCCAAAAAATGCTCGAGAGGTGAAAATACAATAGTAGAAAAGTAGCAAGAGTTCAAAAATAAGGGAATGAGTGCATCTTGTGTTGGATCATGTTGTCATTGATGCCAATGGCTTGATTATTTGGGAGATTGTTGGATCATATGTCATTGATGTAAATGGTTTGGTTTGACTGATGTCATTGATTGACGTCAAGTAATTGATTGATTGATGATTGATGAATAATGAATATGCATTGATGAGAATGATAGATGTCCAAGTGGAAACCAATTGATAAAGATGGATCATTGATATGATGCCCTTGATGAGAATGATAGATGTCCAAGTAGAAACCAATTGATAAAGATGGATTATTGATATGATGCATTGATGAAGATGGATCAATGAGTTGTCATTGATACATTATGCATAGTTGATATATATGATGCAGTGGTGAATTGATGCAAAGATGAATCATTATTGTCTTATCATGGTTGATAAGGTGCACAAAAGGATGAACTCCAAAGTGGTCCCCTTATGGTGAAATTCCTCACGGGAAGACACTTTACGGATTGAGTTATCCTAGAAGAACGGTTGGAGGAACCATGATTGTATGTGGATTAATGAGATGAAGATCAATGAAGTTGTTGGTGAGATTATCCTAGATGGATAGTGCTTGACATGCCATTTCCGGTGGTATGTGGAATGCCACATAACTCCTCACGGTTTGAGAGTTATGGCTCTACGAAGTTGAAGGACCCCCATATGATGGTTTGAAGCCCCAAAAGGTCAAAGAATTCAAGTGCTTGAAAATAACAAATAATTATTTAAATGATAAAGTAAAGTGACAAAATCAAGAAAGATTATTTAAATGATAAAATGAAGTAACAAAATCAAGAAGGAATATTTAAATGATAAAGTATTGGAGAAATTTCTA
>JZKD02S1797602.1:58224-91362 GCA_000966675.3 Picea glauca
ACTCAACGCAATGGGGACCATTGCTTCCTAAGGGGGGAGGAATGATCCAGGTGGATATTGGTGGCCACCCACCTATTCCACTTGGACCCCCACCATTGCTTCTTTTAGTTTTTTAATTTTTGCACAGTTTACTATTTTTAGCAGTTTTTCGAGTCCTGAACTTCTGGAGCCGTTTTGAGGCCCTAAACAACATTTTTTGGGGTATGTTGCGGTTGAAAATTTTCATCATGAAATTTTTTGAAAAATGTTGTATTCCTCGGATATATCTTTCCAATGGGCTATCATATGCCTAAAATGGAGATCGTATGCAAAAGTTACGACCCCGGGAAGTTGATGTACCAACTTACCCAAATGGGGCCCACATGTCTTTTGGCGCTTCATCTCCCAGGGTTAGGTTTTTGGATATCTAGGACTTTTGGCATTCCCGTTTATTGTAAAAGGGCCTTCATAGCCTCATTTTAATCATCTTCTCACGGATGCGAGTAGCGGCCACATCTCTTCTCAGAGATAAGCTACCAGCACCCTAGCTAGTTTATTTTAATTCTGTCTGTAAGCATATTTCAGTCATTTGTTATTAATGAAATGAAGTCTTATTTCCGCTGCATCTCTGTGTTTATGTGTATTTTTGTATTTCATTGTGTTCCTACATAAATCCGGATCAAAATTATAACTTATCATCCTTGGAAGCTAGCACAACAAGCTTTATGTATCCGGTCTCTACTACATCCCAAACATCAACACCTAAATTCATTAGGTATGTTCTCATTCTAACCTTCCAGAAGGAAAAATTTGTTCCATCAAACAAAGGAGGCTTACTGGTTGAAGTCCCTTCATGACTTGTCATGTTTAAGATTACATATCTACCTTTAAATAAAAGGAACCTTGCTCTAATACCAATTTTTTAAATTACTAAGACAACTGAAAGGGGGGGTGAATTAGTTGTTACTGTGCTTAAACAATTTATGACTATTCAAATAATTATTTTTTTTAATCTCTTTCAAGTGACCATCAATATTATACAAGATATTAAAAACACAAATAATTAACACCATTCACACATAAGATATACACAGAGACATATTTTCATGAAGAAACCCATAAAGGGAGAAAACATCTTCGTCTTCGAATGATTGGCAGTCTTTTAAGTTATGAACATCATCTATCTTTGAGCACCAACTCAATGTGAGGCTACTACCTCTATTTTACAAGCTCCAACTTGTTGAGAGCACCAACTCTCTATTTTCTCTATCACCCACTAGAAGGAAGCACCAAATCCCTGAGTGTTCCAGCATCGACTAGATGGAAGCACCTACTTCCACTTATACAAGCACCAACTTCCATACAGAAAACTCTGTGTTTTCCCGAGCACCACTCTGCCACCCTATTTTTATAGCCACAACTAGATGGAAGATACAACTTCCAATATTCAAGCACCAAATTGAATATCAGAGGACCACAGTCCTACCTAGCACCACCGTACCTCCCTGATTTTATATAAATGATTGAATAACCAACAATACAGATATATCAATTCTTACCACTTCTTCATTGTTCTGCAATTCTTCTCTGCTACACTATTCTTCTGCTATGTTCATACTTGGTTTGACTTGTTGTCTCTTTCTATATGTTATTTCTCTTTCCTTCTCATGCTCTTTGATATGTGCACATTCTTCTCTCTTCACCTTTTATATTTTGTTCAGCTTTTGTTCCTCATCTCTGAGTTTTATTCACACTACGCATATTGTAATTTTACCTTTCTATAGTTCATCTCATTTTTCAGTCAGAACATCTAACATTACACGGTCATTGCATGTCACTCTTATGCTCTCCCCAAAAACCAGTTACACCTCGAATCTCTAAGAAAAATGCCTCGGCAACTAAATCTCCAAACGTCCAAGAACTATGATTCGGTTCTGCTAACTGAATAATTAACCGTGACTTGAGATAGTAGCCCTTTGATCAAATTCCAATTAACCAGCATCGTTGGATTAAATCCATAGGATATTTCATTTATCCCATATGCCCACTAGTTGTGACCACGGGCCTAATGAAGAGGCACTTTGGTTTCGCGTTTCATGAATTTTGTTGCGATTCACATTGACTTTTCCAACTCTCAATCATGAAATGGAGCCTTGCAACTTTCAAGCTCCTTCCTTCACGTGCCCATGGCGATGGCCAAGCACTTATCCATAAAAAGATTTCATGATTCGTGATTCAGGGATTCTGCCGTGAGTCTCCTTGACTCCTTCACTCCTGGTACCCTAAATGGAGCCTAGCTATGCTAGCTCCTTCCCCTTTCATGACCACCAACGGTGACCACAGCCTACGCCAAAAGGCGTTTCACAATTTCGCATTTCGACATTCCTGTGATGAAGGGTCTCGACACTCCAAGTTGTGATCCCCGAAATGGAGCTTAGAAATTAGCTCCTTCCCTTAAGCCTTCGTCGATGTGACCATAAGTTATAACCAGGGGCCAAGCACGACAATGTTTCGCGATTTTGCATATAGGCATTTCTGTCGTGAGTTTCTTCCTTGACTCCTACAACTCCTGGTATCTGAAACTTCGAAATGGAGCCAGATCAACGATCACGCTCTCCCTTGATCAACGACTCAGATTGAACCGCAGTTTCACGTTTTGTGATTTCAAAGGATAGAGCTCCTCCTTCCTTTGATTTTCCAGTCAGCGAAAATCTGACCTCTCGCCACGTGTAGTCTACATCCAATGGTCAGGAATGTTTATCACGATTTCTCATATCGCAAGTTTGAGGAGTTAGAGCACCTCCTCCTTTTGGATTTCCCAATCTACGAAACTCCGCAATAGAGTTTTTGTCGTGCCCTGATCTTTCACCATGTGTCCTTCTTGGATCAACGGTCCTCCTGCTTTCGGGACTTTGTAATCCCAGCTCATATTGTACTTAAAGATCGTGCTCCTTCTTCTGGATCCGACGATGGTCAGTCTTCGCGTTCATATCTGACGCTTGAGATCTGTTCTCCTCTTCTGCGCGCTCCTCCTGTCTTAATTCAGATCTGACGGCCATCGGGAATTCGAGATGGGTGATCCAATGATCAATGTTTCTCCTCCTCCTGAGCTTACGCTTGTGATCTTTCCATGCCATCATCGTTGCGCTACTGGTCTTGCCACTTTCTCTTGTTCATCATCGTCGGGTTGAGCTTTCCATCAATGAAAAACAAATACTCTGCCTTCTGTCTGTAATAAATATGCCAACACCTATTCATTTCTCCACCTTCATCAAGAGTCCATGTAGGATTGTCTAGAGGCTTATTTGGTGTAGAATTTCCCTTTTTGGGTGGCATGTTGGCCAAGTATCACTTTTGAACCTTGATTTTGATTTGGTTCTGCTAAACAATCTTTCTTCTATTGTATCTCCAAAGTTTCGGCCCTTCTGGGTATGAAACTTTATTTTTTTTAGTTCTCTGATATTTCTTCTCTGCAATTCCACAGGTATGATCAAAATTGGATGTGCCAAGTGGAATTTATGGTAACTTCCCCACAACTTGCTGATTTCTGGCCTTTCTAGGAGATATCACTTGTATAGTGTTGTCACCAGGCTGAAGGGGAAAAAATAACGATCATGGGAAAGAAAGCATGTAGAAAACTGAAGTAACAATTGGCAAAAGAACAACACGCGCGCATGCAAGAAAGTGTGCACAAAGGAAAGCGACAGTTGGAGGAGGAACAACACGTGTAAGGGAGAAAGACCTAACGTAATAAGCATTAGGGTTTTGGTAATATTTTGTAAAAAGTTGAAGAGCCCGAAATGTATAAATATAGATACGAAAGTATCATATAGGGTTGGTCGCTAGTAGTTGTTAGTAGTTCTTTAATTTTTTTAGCTGTATGAACTGATTTTGTAAGCCGTTGAGAAAAGGAGATACAAGGAAAGGGAGATGTGAGGATTAGACCGTGGGCTGTGGAGCCTAGTGTGATCTAGTTCGCCTCTCATAGATCTTACCCATTTTAGTGTATAATTGTAAGCGCGATGCGCCAAAAATGCAGAACTATCATAATACAAGAGCCAAGAGCCAAATCTTTGTGGACGTAGCCCAGGAGGGGGTGAACCATGGTAATCCTAGTGTAGTGTGTTAAATGTATGCATGTGTCCTCTTTCTTTCAACAATTAATGGTTAAGCTTGATAAATGAGTTAATACATTGTTATGAATCTGGTTATACTTTGCTTAAATTACATTGTGGGATCTACGTATGTGAATCCAAGTAACAAGTAGTTTCCCTTATAGCCTCATGGTATCTGGCCTTAATAAAGAAACCCCTATCCCCTACTCTGTCCTAGGTTGTAAACACCTGAGTCTTACAGCCACCCATTTAAAGCTATCTCGGGTGAGACTGTGCAGCGCCTTTCGGGTGTTGTATTGCCTTTTGGTTTACCAGGAGGGCTAATAGTTTTAGAGGCTTTGTTGGAACCTCGAATGACATGAACCCTACGTAAATGATTCAGATAACCTGAGAAGGGAATTGATAAACAACAAATGGTTATGTTGTCGTGTTAAGAGGAACAAGAAAGGACTGAGTAGATGAGATGGAATGAATAAGAACCGAAGGAGCGGAACAAAAGGGAAATGAGTTGTTAGAAGGGGATGTTGAGACCTTGGAACCCCAAGAGAGAAGAAATTGAGGGTTGGTTGAGAACTAAAGAGCTAGAGTTTGCACAGAAAGAAAATAGAAACCCTAGGATCACATCGCGTAAATACCTGGATAAATACGTATTTACGGATTTACAAAAAGTATTTTTTTGTGATTTTCTGCATCTACTACAAGAGTGGATATTAAGGTTAAAGGATAACCACGCGAGGAACTGGATTCGACAGCTAGATTGGACTCCATTAAAAATCCAGCAGTTGCAGTAGGTAAACAAAAACTTCACCCACGCAGTCGACTTTTGGCTTGACAGTATTGTGGCAGGCTTTATCACAGAATTTGTTATAGACACAGCAAAGTCATACAGCACAGTCGAGCAAGAGTTCCTATGAAGACCTAGAGGAAGGTACATTCGATCACTATATACTTCTATCAAGATATTTCTATATAACAAAGGTGTAATGACAATGGAATCAGATAGCTAGACTTCCTTGCGTGCATGGGTGAAGGGGGGAAGCACTGACAGAGAGAGGAGGAAAGGAAGGAGGGCAGGAGAAAGAGAAGGAGGAGGAACCCTTGGACCCAATCTTGATGGATGACGACCAGCTCAATTGGATCTTGGTGTCATTAGGAGCGACGCGTAGAGGAGCACCTCACCAATATAAGGTGAATACCAAGAAGAGAGTCGTAGCCGAGAGGGAGGGATTGTCCAGCGATGGGGAAGAGGTAGAGGATCTCTGGGATGTGGAGCAGATTGAGGAAATCCTGCGAGCCACATATGAGAGGAAGACAAGAGGCCCAAGAACAGGAGGATAAGACATCCATCCCTTCAATGTTAATGTTAGTGTGGAACCCATAAACCCATGTGTGACCAATACACCAAAGAGAACACCATCGTTTAGACAACCAAAGTTCGGAGGAAGTTCGACAGCAGGAAGTACATCTACACAAAGGGAAACAACTAGAGGACCCAGTTCAGGCAACCTTAGTTAAGTATCTACACCACATGGAGGAGGGAGTAGCCCAGTATTTGGAATGGCAGGACATGATCCTACTATCACATTACTAGAGTTCTAAGGGGAAGAGGCAGAAGAACCTGAGAAGCATCTGTTAATTTGTGCAAAGATCTGGGAAGCAAAGAAGATCATTGATGAAGACACTAAATTCGCGCAGCTAGCGATCACGCTAAGGGACCGCGCACTAGACTGGTACATGAGTCTAGACATGAACATTGTTCCTGGAATGACAAAGACACTAGATGACATTAAGAAACTATTGATCAATGAGTTCCAAAAGTCGATATCAGAGGATCAATACATGAATGAGATGATTGAAATAAGACAAAAACCAAGAGAAACATTATGGGATATTGATCAAAGATTTAAGCGATTAAAAGGAAAGTTAAAATACCTTATGACCGATATGTAGCATCGGCACCTATTTGTCAACTCACTACTCCCACACTTAAAATATCCATTACGACCAAAAAAGTTTCATATGCAGGCAGAGGCTCTGCAGGAAGCAGTGCAATTGGAAGAGAATCAGTACCAGCAGACGAACCTGGCTATCGAAGAACTGAAGGAGGATCTAAAGAGCTTAACATTTCAGCTAAACCAGAACAAGAACAAGGACAAATGAGAAGCAGTTTGGTGCACTACCTGCAGGACAGAAGGACACCATAAGAATGAATGCCCAACATTCGCACAGTATATGGCAACAGGGATGCCAAACCCACTACCACGGGGAGGATTATGGTGTGAAATATGCAAAAAATTGGGTCACGAACCTTACCACGGTATGATGATGCAGAAATACCAAATAGTTCCAAATAACTCATATTGCACCTTTTGCAAGTCAGTCGGCCATGACGACAAATATTGCAGAACTATGGAGTTGATGCGGGAAAGAACATCAGACGCATATAGGGTACAGGCAGAAATGATGACTGGGCAGGCAGCACCACAATTCAATCAATCCCCAACACCATACAACACTGTGCAGCAGCAGTATAATACTACGCCACAACCTTACAATAATGCACAGTCGTAGTACAACCCAGCACAGCCCCAGTACAATACCATGCAGTATAATCAGGGACCACGGTATAACCCGATGTGAGGTGACCGCATCGCTTATAGAGGAGAAGGATGAGCCAGAGGAGGTTTTGGATGGGGTAGAGGACCTGTTACATGTCACAGTTGCCAGCAACCAAGACATTATGCATGGGAGTGTCCACTACCACCAGCGACTTGTATATATTATCGAGCATCAGACCACGATACGGAGGAATGTCCGAAATTACTTGTAAACATCCAAGAAAAAAGGAATCAAAATAACCAAAATGTTCAGTGGATTTCAGCCAAAGCAAGGGATGACGGACGTAATATCAACATAGTCACTCAAGGAGGAATGAAAACAAGAAATGACGCAGTTCAATAGGAACCAGCGCAGAACCAATGGGTAAGGAAGAACACCGAACCCAAGAAGAATTTTGACGCACATAAGGAGAAGGAGATATTTATAGAATCCTGACAAGAATTCCAGAATGAGAACATTGTGTCGACTGCACAGTAGAGCAAGGAAGCTCTGGAATATGAAATGTCTCCATCACTGGACCATACCAAAAGAATAAAACCCGAGGAGCAAGTAAGTACTATCAAATACTTTTTGCAATCATTCATCAAAATGTTGAGTGATCCTTCATCTATCAAAATTTTGCAAAACATCCTAGAAAAATGTAGCAGCGAGACAGAACAGAAGCCAGAATTGAAAATTGTCAACCACCTACACATAAGAAGAAGAACAAGTAGGGAATTTAGACTAAATGCTAACATTGGGGATTTCAATATGGGAGATATTATACTAGATTTAGGATTCGAAGTGAATGTACTACCAAAAGATACATGGCAATGCATGGGAGAACCCACATTGGAATACTCAATTGTTCAATTAAAGCTAGAAAATCAACATAGAGTCCTACCCATAGGTAGACTGAAAGGAGTGATAGTAGATCTGGATGGTGTGCGCACTAAGGTAGAATTTGAAGTCATCAAAATAGTATACGGCACAACACCTTACTCGACACTACTTGGTCTGGATTGGGCGTTCAACAACCAGGCCATAATTAACTTAAAAACTAGAAAAATGACATTTAAGTCGGGGGACTACAGGGTCATAGACCCACTTGACCCATCAGAAGGCGAGAGGTTTGTAGAACCCACTTGTCTGCATTTATAAGAGATCGACCAGTTGTACAGAACAACTACACCCGATGCGGACTATATAAACCCAACTACAGATGGGGTACTCAGTTGGCAGAGCATTACTTCATGCACAACAGACTAAGACATCAGGTTAGAAAAATGGCAGCAAAGACTACATGAAGTATCCATGAGAAGGTGTGACATAATAGACTGCGCAGTACGGTGGCTTGGCACAGAAATCAGAGAACCACCCAGTTTTCATGGGCTAAATGATTTGGAAAAAAATTTGACACAATATGAAGACGAAGTATTAGAAAACTAGAGATTTCTAGCACTATATTTAGCATTAAAGGCTACACCTGCCAGATGGTGGGGTGCACACAAAGAAACTATCACAGATTGGTACCAATGTAAACGATTACTACGCATAAGGTTCGGTGCAGAACAGACAGGTAGCAAACAACAGAAATATGACGGACTAGGCACTCCAGCAAAACACTTGGAGGAGTGTAAAACATTATGGAAAATGGCGTTGCCAGAGGAATGGTCTCACCACTTAATTCATACTTTAGAGGGCATACCAGCGAATTGGTATACGGACCAGGAAATGCATAAAGAAACCAAGACATGGGAGACACTCCAACAGAACTTTACAGTCACTTTCTCATTTGAGCATGAGAACCCCAACATGGGCACGGACCTGAAATGGATCAGAAACGTCATATTCATTGAAGAAATGGAAATAGAAGCTATCACAGAGGTACAGTAGTGAAATAAGAAGACAAACAAGCATCTAATGTCATGCTACCATGTACAAGAGGAAGCCCTGGATGAAGATGATCTACGCGATATTTAGATCGAAGAAGTTGAAGGTGAGAGAGATGTGGAAGGACCACCCTTAGAGTCAGAGGTCATATTTGCATAAATCAAGATAAAGAAGGTTAACATAGGGACCGTTGAGCACCCTAAAATGGTCATCATTGGAGATTATTGGGATGAACAAACACTAGAAAGTATCACAGAATTGTTGTGCGAATACAGCGAAATTTTTCCCACAACCTTTATAGATATGAAAGGCATAACCAAAGAATTAGGAGAAATGAAGATACCACTTAGACCTGATGCAAGACCCATTAAAAAACGACCATATAGATTGAATCCCATATATAAATAGAAAGTTAAAGACGAGATCGACAGGATGCTCGAGGTCGACATCATCGAACCACTCGAAGAATCAGAATGGATAATCCCGATGGTAGTACAGGACAAGAAACAGGGAAGAGGGATCAGGATATGCATCGACTTGAGGAAGTTGAATGATGCATGCCTACACAACCCATTCCCCACACTGTTCATAGACAAAGTACTCAAGAACGTAGGAGGCCATGAAGCCTACTCATTCACCGATGGATTCTCAAGATATCATCAGATTAAGATAGCACAGGAGGATAGACACAAGACCACGTTTGTGACAGAATGGGGATATTATCAGTATACATTCATATCGTTCAGACTGAAGAATGCACCTGTGATATTCTCCAGAGTGGTCATTGTAACATTTAAGGAATTCATCCACCAATTTCTCGAAGTATACCTGGATGATTGGACGGTCTATAGCTTGTTGAAAAACCATGTAGAAGTTTTACAACTAATATTATAACGATGCAGACAGTGTCAAATATCACTGAATATCAATAAATGCATATTTGGAACACCATTTGGGATACTATTGGGGCACTTAGTATGCAAACAGGGCATGCTAGTGGATCCGACCAAAATCACAGTCATTGTTAATCTACCAGAACCAAAAACAGTCCGCCATCTAAGAGAAACTTTAGGACATACAGGATATTATAGGAAATTCATCAAAGGCTACGTACAAATTACAATGCCAATGGAAAAACTGTTAAGGAAGGATACAAAGTATCAATGGAATGACGAGTTCCAACATGGTCTGGATACCCTAAAGGAAAAGATGGTCACCGCACCAATATTGGCATTTCTAGATTGGGATAAGACATTCCATGTACATGTAGATGCATCAACAATAGCACTTGGAGCTATCTTGGCACAACCAGGAGCAGGAGACTTAGATCACCCGATAGCATTCGTAAGCAGAAAATTATCAGATTCAGAATAGAATTATAACACGACAGAGAGAGAAGGCCTAGCTATGGTTTATGCACTACAGAAAATACAGACATTACCTATTGGGAAAACACTTTAAGATGTTTACATATCACTCAACCCTGAAATACCTAGTCAACAAGCCATTTTGGGGGGAGAATCTGTCGATGGTTATTGCTATTTCAAGAATTTGACTTTAAGGTAATAGTTAAACCAGGAAAACTAAATGCAGGACTTTACCACCTATCGAGGGTCACAAATGGAGTGGAACCAACGAATTTAGAAGATAACTTTCCATATGCACAGCTATTCTCAGTACAGATTGATGACGATTACTTTGCAGAGATCATCCAGTACTTGAGCACAAGTACTGCGCCGCAAGAATATACCACTGTGTAGAAGAACCTTGTAGTCCGCGCAGCTGAATATCAATTGATTGCAGGACATCTATACAAGATGGGCACAGATATTATCTTACGAAGATACATACTAGACCATGAACAACCAAGAATTTTAGCAGAAGCCCACGAGGGAATAGTAGGAGGGAATTATGCAGGAAAAGGTACCGCGCAAAAGGTACTACGCGCAGGATTATGGTGGCCAACGATCCACAGAGACTCGAAATAATACTGTCAGCAATGTGATGTCTTTCAAAGGGTAGGAAAACCCAACATAAGGGATGAGACGCCACTACGACCGCAAGTGACACTTTAGGCATTCGACAAATGGGCGATAGACTTCATGGGACCCATTAACCCACCAGCCAAAAGAACAGGAGAGAGATATATTATCACTACGACGGAATACCTAACAAGATGGGCGAAAGCCGCACCAGTAAAAGATTGTAGCGCAAAGACAGCTACACACTTTATGTTTGAACGGGTAATTACTAGATTTGGGTGCCCAAGAATTTTGATGAGCGACCAAGGAACACACTTCATAAACAGCACCATCCGAGCGATGTTGGAAGAGTTTCAAGTTCATCACCAAAAAATCACACCGTATCATCCACAAGCAAATGGCACGGTAGAATCCTTCAGCAAAATTCTAGAAAATGCCTTAACAAAGATATGCAAAATCAACAAGGATGATTGGGATCTCAATGTACCAGCAGTATTATGGGCATATCGAACCACATGCAAAAAGATGACTGGACACACACCATTAAAACTAGTCTATGGTCAAGAAGAAGTAGTTCCCTTAGAATTTTTAATACCCAGCCTGCGTGTAGCAACTATTACACAAATGACAGAACAAGGTGCAGTACAAGAAAGACTGAATCAGTTATTGTCGATGGAGGAAGACCGAATCTTGGCAGGATTCCACCAACAAGTACAGAAAGCCAGAGACAAATCTTGGCACGACCACCACATCAAGAGGAAGACATTCAAGGAAGGAGATCTAGTATTACTCTACGATAGTAAATCATTGCAGCATCCAGGAAATCTCAGAATGCATTGGCTAGGACCATATGAGGTAAAATCTGTCACAGATGGAGGAGTTGTACAGTTACAAGATCTAGCAGGCACAGACCTCAGAGGAATGATCAATGGGAGTGGGTTGAAGCTATACAAGGACAGTCGACCACCCACCACACAGTAAAAAAAAAATGAAAACTGTCAAAAATAGTGCATAGCATGATGGACAAGCCGCATATGAAACACGAAGCTAGCAAGGGAAAATATAATGGCCATACCGAAAAAGGAAAGAAGTGGGAAAAGGAAAGTCGGCAAGAGCAGGTTGACAGGACAGCAAGAAGTAGGATTAAATAAAGGCAAGGATGGATGGGATGTCACATTAAATGTGCCAACTAGAGATGGCAAAGCAAGCATAATGGTAAGTACGAAACCGTTGTGCATGCATTGAACCTACAGTTATGGTGCATTAGTCACATGATGGAGGAAGCATCCTCGACAAGATTCATGACAAGCCCATACAACACACGAGCACAGAAGTAGTTAGTCTATTCACGAAAGGAGAACAGAAAAAGAGCAACAGCAACAAGAACGAACAGAGTGAAACTACAGAGCTCACCAAAGCCATTTGAACTCAGCAAACATTCGACAGACACCATTATGGCACCACCGAAGCTCGCAGAACCAGTCCAGACAGCCAAATCAACCAGGTCTCAGACAAGGTTGTGAGGACCATTGGAAGAAAGCGAACAGCAGCCACCTGAGATAGTTGATATTGACGAAATCCTGTCGCCGGAGGAAATCCCAGTAGAGTCCACACCCATACTAGAGGAGGTTCCACAACCACAAATAGAGGCCATGGAACAGGATACACCAGCAGCAGCGCATGAGCCTCAGAACAAAGAAGAAGAAACCCACCAGGAAATACCACCAGAAAATGTCGAAGCAGTCGTAGGAGTTAACAGAAGCGCACAAAACCTGGGAGCAGAAGTGCAACCAGACGTTCCACAAATACCCATCCCAGATTTTTTTTCGGCTGAGCCGACGGGTGAAATGGCCACAGCTTGGGCAGAATGGATGGAGAAGGAGAAACTAGAAGTTGTTGGAACCTTGAGCTAACCATTGCAGCAAGAGGACCAAATTCAGATACCAAGCTCACCTCGAAAGAAACCGGCTGCAGATATTGTGCTACCTCGCATACCAGAGGGAGTACAGGTGGACCCATAGCTATTAGGTCACATTGGGAAGCTCAAGTATTCCGACCATGACGTAGCAGATGAAACCAAATATCCATATCTTGCACCACAGGTCTTTATGCAAAAAATAGTCATGAACCAACTCGGAGAAACCATCACTCAGCCACACCAGTGGGCCACTGGACTGGATAGAACAGGAATTATAGGGTTGTTGAAGATACCACACTTTGGTCGAGGCCAATATGTGACGGCATGCGTCAAGAAACTGTTATCAGTTATGCATGGAGGGGATATATGGTTGGACAAACCTGTCCCCATAACTGTTGAACTTATCACACAGATAACAGGCCTACCCACCGGGGGTATGGATCCTGCGCTAATTTTGGACGATAAGTCCAAGGAAAAAACATTGGCAGAAGAGATGAAGAAGAAATATGGCACCGACAGGGGAACAAGATGCATTATAATCAAACAGATCAACAATGTCATGACACAATTGGGCGCAAATATATTAGCCTACAAACTGCTAAGAAAATGTCGCAAAGACGAAGTACCAACAGGAGTCATTATTATTGTATCTCAGTGCGCAGAAGGCACCTTCATGAGTTGGGTGCCATACCTATCAAACTTGTTCCAAGTAGACTGCAAAGACGTGTAGGATGTAGGTACGGAATTTCATTACTCATGGTTGATCACTCTCATAGCTTCCATGGGATGGAGAGAACCAAAATACGCCATCTTTGGTACCACACCACAGCCAGGAGGAGCAACATATCACATCCTAAGATCTGGACCACTAGCCAAGCATAAGAAGGAGAATGGAATCGTATTCAAACATTACCTATGGGAGATACAGGAATTCATCAGTCGATCATGGAGAATAACACTAAAGGTTGTCGCACGATACGGGGTCATCGCCAATTTCTGGGCTAGGCGACAAGCCATGTGGATACAACCAAGGCAGGACCTGGATAAAAAGTGGTTATATATGCGCTACTGCATCACCGAGGGTGATATTGACATGATCATCAGTGAATGGCCTAATGAATGGAGGATTCCAACCATACCCAGAGAAGTACTGGGACAAACAATAGAAGGAGGGGTTGCGTAGGTGGAAACATAGCCTCCACAAATCCCAGTACCCAAGAAATGTAGAACGGGCCAAACCAATTCGAATCAGGAAAACGACGGCTCAGAGCAGCTAGGGACCCAGAAGGGGAGGATAAAAACCACCCAGTCGACCAAGGGATAGAGGAAACTGGCTGAGGGAGTATAAGAAACCGCATCGGACCTCATCACACAGGAACCAGGGGGAACTAAGAGACCAACGGTACAGGATGCAAGTGCGCGCAAGAAAATTAAGGCACAACGACCACCACCAGACTACACAATCATGGAGGATGATGGAGAGATGATTTCCAGGATGGTCCAAGACTACCTCGTAGAAGATTATGATCATGCCGTGCACCATAAGGATAAACTACAGAAGGAATTGAAAGAAATGGAACAGCTCCTTAAGAAATTCGAGGAAGCCCAGATCACGAGTAGCAGTAGAGGCATAGAGCCATCGACCACATAGACCACAGACAGGGTGGAGTTAGAAGAATGCGAACCAGTTCTTCTGATACCACATGCACATTCCACGGTCTATATACAACCTAGCATGCTGAGAATGGAAGAAATTGTGGGACAGACACCACTGAAGGATTTGGATCATATCAAATTGGTCCTGACATGGATTCCATCAAACGTATTATACAAACTATAGGTTAGTGTCGACCACGAGATACAATCGTGAGCACATAAAAACTTAGTCGAGCTAGAGCAAGCAACAAAGAAGCGGGAAGTGCTGGAAACAGTTTGTGNCATTATGGGATATTGATCAAAGATTTAAGCGATTAAAAGGAAAGTTAAAATACCTTATGACCGATATGTAGCATCGGCACCTATTTGTCAACTCACTACTCCCACACTTAAAATATCCATTACGACCAAAAAAGTTTCATATGCAGGCAGAGGCTCTGCAGGAAGCAGTGCAATTGGAAGAGAATCAGTACCAGCAGACGAACCTGGCTATCGAAGAACTGAAGGAGGATCTAAAGAGCTTAACATTTCAGCTAAACCAGAACAAGAACAAGGACAAATGAGAAGCAGTTTGGTGCACTACCTGCAGGACAGAAGGACACCATAAGAATGAATGCCCAACATTCGCACAGTATATGGCAACAGGGATGCCAAACCCACTACCACGGGGAGGATTATGGTGTGAAATATGCAAAAAATTGGGTCACGAACCTTACCACGGTATGATGATGCAGAAATACCAAATAGTTCCAAATAACTCATATTGCACCTTTTGCAAGTCAGTCGGCCATGACGACAAATATTGCAGAACTATGGAGTTGATGCGGGAAAGAACATCAGACGCATATAGGGTACAGGCAGAAATGATGACTGGGCAGGCAGCACCACAATTCAATCAATCCCCAACACCATACAACACTGTGCAGCAGCAGTATAATACTACGCCACAACCTTACAATAATGCACAGTCGTAGTACAACCCAGCACAGCCCCAGTACAATACCATGCAGTATAATCAGGGACCACGGTATAACCCGATGTGAGGTGACCGCATCGCTTATAGAGGAGAAGGATGAGCCAGAGGAGGTTTTGGATGGGGTAGAGGACCTGTTACATGTCACAGTTGCCAGCAACCAAGACATTATGCATGGGAGTGTCCACTACCACCAGCGACTTGTATATATTATCGAGCATCAGACCACGATACGGAGGAATGTCCGAAATTACTTGTAAACATCCAAGAAAAAAGGAATCAAAATAACCAAAATGTTCAGTGGATTTCAGCCAAAGCAAGGGATGACGGACGTAATATCAACATAGTCACTCAAGGAGGAATGAAAACAAGAAATGACGCAGTTCAATAGGAACCAGCGCAGAACCAATGGGTAAGGAAGAACACCGAACCCAAGAAGAATTTTGACGCACATAAGGAGAAGGAGATATTTATAGAATCCTGACAAGAATTCCAGAATGAGAACATTGTGTCGACTGCACAGTAGAGCAAGGAAGCTCTGGAATATGAAATGTCTCCATCACTGGACCATACCAAAAGAATAAAACCCGAGGAGCAAGTAAGTACTATCAAATACTTTTTGCAATCATTCATCAAAATGTTGAGTGATCCTTCATCTATCAAAATTTTGCAAAACATCCTAGAAAAATGTAGCAGCGAGACAGAACAGAAGCCAGAATTGAAAATTGTCAACCACCTACACATAAGAAGAAGAACAAGTAGGGAATTTAGACTAAATGCTAACATTGGGGATTTCAATATGGGAGATATTATACTAGATTTAGGATTCGAAGTGAATGTACTACCAAAAGATACATGGCAATGCATGGGAGAACCCACATTGGAATACTCAATTGTTCAATTAAAGCTAGAAAATCAACATAGAGTCCTACCCATAGGTAGACTGAAAGGAGTGATAGTAGATCTGGATGGTGTGCGCACTAAGGTAGAATTTGAAGTCATCAAAATAGTATACGGCACAACACCTTACTCGACACTACTTGGTCTGGATTGGGCGTTCAACAACCAGGCCATAATTAACTTAAAAACTAGAAAAATGACATTTAAGTCGGGGGACTACAGGGTCATAGACCCACTTGACCCATCAGAAGGCGAGAGGTTTGTAGAACCCACTTGTCTGCATTTATAAGAGATCGACCAGTTGTACAGAACAACTACACCCGATGCGGACTATATAAACCCAACTACAGATGGGGTACTCAGTTGGCAGAGCATTACTTCATGCACAACAGACTAAGACATCAGGTTAGAAAAATGGCAGCAAAGACTACATGAAGTATCCATGAGAAGGTGTGACATAATAGACTGCGCAGTACGGTGGCTTGGCACAGAAATCAGAGAACCACCCAGTTTTCATGGGCTAAATGATTTGGAAAAAAATTTGACACAATATGAAGACGAAGTATTAGAAAACTAGAGATTTCTAGCACTATATTTAGCATTAAAGGCTACACCTGCCAGATGGTGGGGTGCACACAAAGAAACTATCACAGATTGGTACCAATGTAAACGATTACTACGCATAAGGTTCGGTGCAGAACAGACAGGTAGCAAACAACAGAAATATGACGGACTAGGCACTCCAGCAAAACACTTGGAGGAGTGTAAAACATTATGGAAAATGGCGTTGCCAGAGGAATGGTCTCACCACTTAATTCATACTTTAGAGGGCATACCAGCGAATTGGTATACGGACCAGGAAATGCATAAAGAAACCAAGACATGGGAGACACTCCAACAGAACTTTACAGTCACTTTCTCATTTGAGCATGAGAACCCCAACATGGGCACGGACCTGAAATGGATCAGAAACGTCATATTCATTGAAGAAATGGAAATAGAAGCTATCACAGAGGTACAGTAGTGAAATAAGAAGACAAACAAGCATCTAATGTCATGCTACCATGTACAAGAGGAAGCCCTGGATGAAGATGATCTACGCGATATTTAGATCGAAGAAGTTGAAGGTGAGAGAGATGTGGAAGGACCACCCTTAGAGTCAGAGGTCATATTTGCATAAATCAAGATAAAGAAGGTTAACATAGGGACCGTTGAGCACCCTAAAATGGTCATCATTGGAGATTATTGGGATGAACAAACACTAGAAAGTATCACAGAATTGTTGTGCGAATACAGCGAAATTTTTCCCACAACCTTTATAGATATGAAAGGCATAACCAAAGAATTAGGAGAAATGAAGATACCACTTAGACCTGATGCAAGACCCATTAAAAAACGACCATATAGATTGAATCCCATATATAAATAGAAAGTTAAAGACGAGATCGACAGGATGCTCGAGGTCGACATCATCGAACCACTCGAAGAATCAGAATGGATAATCCCGATGGTAGTACAGGACAAGAAACAGGGAAGAGGGATCAGGATATGCATCGACTTGAGGAAGTTGAATGATGCATGCCTACACAACCCATTCCCCACACTGTTCATAGACAAAGTACTCAAGAACGTAGGAGGCCATGAAGCCTACTCATTCACCGATGGATTCTCAAGATATCATCAGATTAAGATAGCACAGGAGGATAGACACAAGACCACGTTTGTGACAGAATGGGGATATTATCAGTATACATTCATATCGTTCAGACTGAAGAATGCACCTGTGATATTCTCCAGAGTGGTCATTGTAACATTTAAGGAATTCATCCACCAATTTCTCGAAGTATACCTGGATGATTGGACGGTCTATAGCTTGTTGAAAAACCATGTAGAAGTTTTACAACTAATATTATAACGATGCAGACAGTGTCAAATATCACTGAATATCAATAAATGCATATTTGGAACACCATTTGGGATACTATTGGGGCACTTAGTATGCAAACAGGGCATGCTAGTGGATCCGACCAAAATCACAGTCATTGTTAATCTACCAGAACCAAAAACAGTCCGCCATCTAAGAGAAACTTTAGGACATACAGGATATTATAGGAAATTCATCAAAGGCTACGTACAAATTACAATGCCAATGGAAAAACTGTTAAGGAAGGATACAAAGTATCAATGGAATGACGAGTTCCAACATGGTCTGGATACCCTAAAGGAAAAGATGGTCACCGCACCAATATTGGCATTTCTAGATTGGGATAAGACATTCCATGTACATGTAGATGCATCAACAATAGCACTTGGAGCTATCTTGGCACAACCAGGAGCAGGAGACTTAGATCACCCGATAGCATTCGTAAGCAGAAAATTATCAGATTCAGAATAGAATTATAACACGACAGAGAGAGAAGGCCTAGCTATGGTTTATGCACTACAGAAAATACAGACATTACCTATTGGGAAAACACTTTAAGATGTTTACATATCACTCAACCCTGAAATACCTAGTCAACAAGCCATTTTGGGGGGAGAATCTGTCGATGGTTATTGCTATTTCAAGAATTTGACTTTAAGGTAATAGTTAAACCAGGAAAACTAAATGCAGGACTTTACCACCTATCGAGGGTCACAAATGGAGTGGAACCAACGAATTTAGAAGATAACTTTCCATATGCACAGCTATTCTCAGTACAGATTGATGACGATTACTTTGCAGAGATCATCCAGTACTTGAGCACAAGTACTGCGCCGCAAGAATATACCACTGTGTAGAAGAACCTTGTAGTCCGCGCAGCTGAATATCAATTGATTGCAGGACATCTATACAAGATGGGCACAGATATTATCTTACGAAGATACATACTAGACCATGAACAACCAAGAATTTTAGCAGAAGCCCACGAGGGAATAGTAGGAGGGAATTATGCAGGAAAAGGTACCGCGCAAAAGGTACTACGCGCAGGATTATGGTGGCCAACGATCCACAGAGACTCGAAATAATACTGTCAGCAATGTGATGTCTTTCAAAGGGTAGGAAAACCCAACATAAGGGATGAGACGCCACTACGACCGCAAGTGACACTTTAGGCATTCGACAAATGGGCGATAGACTTCATGGGACCCATTAACCCACCAGCCAAAAGAACAGGAGAGAGATATATTATCACTACGACGGAATACCTAACAAGATGGGCGAAAGCCGCACCAGTAAAAGATTGTAGCGCAAAGACAGCTACACACTTTATGTTTGAACGGGTAATTACTAGATTTGGGTGCCCAAGAATTTTGATGAGCGACCAAGGAACACACTTCATAAACAGCACCATCCGAGCGATGTTGGAAGAGTTTCAAGTTCATCACCAAAAAATCACACCGTATCATCCACAAGCAAATGGCACGGTAGAATCCTTCAGCAAAATTCTAGAAAATGCCTTAACAAAGATATGCAAAATCAACAAGGATGATTGGGATCTCAATGTACCAGCAGTATTATGGGCATATCGAACCACATGCAAAAAGATGACTGGACACACACCATTAAAACTAGTCTATGGTCAAGAAGAAGTAGTTCCCTTAGAATTTTTAATACCCAGCCTGCGTGTAGCAGCTATTACACAAATGACAGAACGAGGTGCAATACAAGAAAGACTGAATCAGTTATTGTCGATGGAGGAAGACCGAATCTTAGAAGGATTCCACCAACAAGTATAGAAAGCCAGAGACAAATCTTGGCACAACCACCACATCAAGAGGAAGACATTCAAGGAAGGAGATCTAGTATTACTCTACGATAGTAAATCGTTGCAGCATCCAGGAAATCTCAGAATGCATTGGCTAGGACCATACGAGGTAAAATCTGTCACGGATGGAGGAGTTGTATAGTTACAAGATCTAGCATGCACATACCTCAGAGGAATGATCAATGGGAGTGGGTTGAAGCTATACAAGGAAAGTCGACCACCCACCACACAGTAAAAAAAAAATGAAAACTGTCGAAAATAGTGTGCAGCATGATGGACAAGCCACATATGAAACATGAAGCTAGCAAGGGAAAATATAATGGCTATATCGAAAAAGGAAAGAAGTGGGAAAAGGAAAGTCGGCAAGAGCAGGTTGACTGGACAGCAAGAAGTAGAATTAAAGCAAGGCAAGGACGGATGGGATGTCACATTAAATGTGCCAACTGGAGACGGCAGAGCAAGAATAATGGTAAGTACGAAACCATTGTGCATGCATTGAACCTACAGTTATGGAGCATTAATCACATGATGGAGGAAGAATCCTCGACAAGATTCATGACAAGCCCATACAACACACGAGCACAGAAGTAGTTAGTCTATTCATGAAAGGAGAATAGAAAAAGAGCAACAGCAGCAAGAATGAACAGAGTGAAACTATAGAGCTCACCGAATCCATTCGAACTCAGCAAACATTTGACAGACACCATTATGGCACCACCGAAGCTCGCAGAACCAGTCCAGACAGCCAGATCAACCAGGGCTCAGACGAGGTCATGAGGACCATTGGAAGAAAGTGAAAAGAAGCCACCTGAGATAGTCGATATTGACGAAATCCTGTCGCTGGAGGAAATCCCAATAGAGTCCACACCCATACTAAAGGAGGTTCCACAACCACAAACAGAGGCCATGGAACAGAATACACTAGTAGCAGCGCATGAGCCTCAGAACAAAGAAGAAGAAACCCACCAGGAAATACCACAAGAAAATGTCGAAGAAGTCGTAGGAGCTAATGGAAGCGCACAAAACCTGGAAGCAGAAGTGCAACCAGACGTTCCACAAATACCCATCCCAGATTTTTTTTCGGCTGAGGCGACGGGTGAAATGGCCACAGCTTGGGCAGAATGGATGGAGAAGGAGAAACTAGAAGTTGTTGGAACCTTGAGCTAACCATTGCAGCAAGAGGACCAAATTTAGATACCAATCTCACCTCAAAAGAAACCAGCTGCAGAGATTGTGCTACCTCGCATACCAGAGGGAGTACAGGTGGACCCATAGCTATTAGGTCACGTTGGGAAGCTCAAGTATTCCAACCATGACGTAGCAGATGAAACCAAATATCCAGATCTTGCACCACAGGTCTTTATGCAAAAAATATTCGTGAACCAACTCGGAGAAACCATCACTCAGCCACACCAGTGGGCCACTGGACTGGATAGAACAGGAATTATAGGTTTGTTGAAGATACCATACTTTGGTCGAGGCCAATATGTGACGGCATGCGTCAAGAAACTATTATTAGTTATGCATGGAGGGGATATATGGTTGGAAAAACCCATCCCCATAATTGTTGAACTTATCACACAGATAACAGGCCTACCCACCGGGGGTATGGATCCTGCACTAATTCTGGACGATAAGTCCAAGGAAAAAACATTGGCAGAAGAGATGAAGAAGAAATATGGCACCGACAGGGGAACAAGATGCATTATAATCAAACAGATCAACAATTTCATGACGCAATTGGGCGCAAAGATATTAGCCTACAAACTGCTAAGAAAATGTCACAAAGACGAAGTACCAGCAGGAGTCATTATTGTTGTAGCTTAGTGCACAGGGGGAACCTTCATGAGTTGGGTGCCATACCTATCAAACTTGTTCCAAGTAGACTGCAAAGACACATAGGATGTAGGTACAGAATTTCATTACTCATGGTTGATCACTCTCATAGCTTCCATGGGATGGCGAGAACCAAAATACGCCATCTTTGGTACCACACCATAGCCAGGAGGAGCAAGATTTCGCATCCTAAGATCTGGACCACTAGCCAAGAATAAGAAGGAGAATGGAATTGTATTCGAAGCTTAACTATGGGAGATATAGGAATTCATCATCCGATCATGGAGAATAACACCAAAAGTTGTCGCACGATATGGGGGCATCGCCAATTTCTGGGCTAGGCGACAAGCATGTGGATACAACCAAGGCAGGACCTGGATAAACAGTGGTTATAGATGTGCTACTGCATCACCGAGGGTGATATTGACATGATCATCAGTGAATGGCCTAATGAATGGAGGATTCCAACCATACCCAGAGAAGTACTGGGACAAACAACAGAAGGAGGGGCTACGTAGGTGGAAACACAGCCTCCACAAATCCCAGTAACCAAGAAATGTAGAACGGGCCAAACCAAGTCGACTCAGGCAAACGACAGCTCAAACCAGCTAGGGACCCAGAAGGGGAGGATAAAAACCACCCAGTCAACCAAGGGACAGAGGAAACTGGCTGAGGGAGTACAGGAAACCGCATCAGACCCCATCACACAGGAACCAGGGGGAACTAAGAGACCAACGATACAGGATGCAAGTGCGCGCAAGAAAATTAAGGCATAACGACCACCACCAGACTACACAATCATGGAGGATGATGGAGAGATGATTTCCAGGATGGTCCAAGACTACCTCGTAGAAGATTCTGATCATGTCGCGCACCACAGGGATAAACTGCAGAAGGAACTAAAAGAAATGGGACATCTCCTTAAGAAATTCGGGGAAGCCCATATCACGAGTAGCAGTAGAGGCATAGAGCCATCGACCACATAGACCACATATAGGGTGGAGATAGAAGAATGCGACCCAGTTCTTCTGATACCACATGCACATTCCACGGTATATATACAACCTAGCATGCTGAGAATGGATGAAATTGTGGGACAGACACCACTGAAGGATTTGGATCATATCCAATTGGTCCTGACATGAATGCCATCAAAATTATTATACAAACTATAGGTTAGCGTCGACCACGAGATACAATCGTGAGCACATAAAAACTTAGTCGAGCTAGAGCAAGCAACAAAGAAGCGGGAAGCGCTGGAAACAGTTTGTGCACAGGCCAAATCAGAAACTAAGGAGAAAAAAGAATGCAGAAACGAGTTGGAATGCAAAGTGGGAGAAGTTTTTGGGAAACTTCCAACTACTATGCAAGGAAATGAACTGCCAGCCGCAAAGAAGATCGACCATATTGCACAGGAAATTGATAAGTATCAAAAGGAGATCAAGACTCTCTGCGGACAGATTAGACCAACAACTCCACCAGCAGTGAAGGATCAAAGGAAGCAGGAAGCAGCAATACAGCTGTAGGAGCTAGAAAAATAGGTCAGCACGGCAGCTGACTTGCTGGATAAAGCAGTGCAACTTTGGACAAGGCTGGAAGAGGATCCACAAGTCCAACACTAGGACAAGGAGAAGGAGAGGATCAATGTAATGATCCAAGAACTCAAGCAACGATAGAAGACCATACCAATTCTAGAATGGGTCAAGGGAATGTAAGAGTTGAAGAATATACAGGCAAAACTTATCATCGCGCAAACACAGAAACAAGACCATCATGCTCAGATAGAATCGTTGTGGGAATGGGTAGAAGAAGTATTTGCGCAGGCAGAAGAAGCCAAAAACCAGACATCACAGACTCGGCTAGAATGCGCAGGACTGATGAGCGAGGAAGTGGTAGCTCAGAAATTCGACACCATCAAGGATAAAACCGCACAGGCACTGACAAAAGCAGCAGAGTTGCAGGTACAGTTCCAGATATCACCAAGGAGATCGAGGAAGCACAGAGAAATTAGGTGACTCGGGACGAGTCACATGTCAGTGTTGGGGGCTTGTTGGCACTAGGCCGAAGGGGAAAGAAGAACAATCGTGGGAAAGAAAGTGTGCAGAAAACTAAAGTAACAACTGGCAAAAGAATAGCACGCACGCATGCAAGAAAGCATGCACAAAGGAAAGCGACAGCTGGAGGAGGAACAACACATGTAAGGGAGAAATACCTAATGTAAGAAGGGTTAGGGTTTGGGTAATATTGTGTAAAAGGATGAAGAGCTCGAAATGTATAAATATAGATACGAAAGTATCATATAGGGTTGGTCACTAGTAGTTGTTAGTAGTTCTTTAATGTTTTTAGTTGTATGAACCAATTTTGTAAGTTGTTGAGAAAAGGAGATACAAGGAAAGGTAGATCTAAGGATTAGACCACAAGCTGTGGAGCCTAGTGTGATCTAGTTTGCCTCACATAGATCTTATCCAGTTTTGTGGAGAATTGTAAGCGCGAGGTGCCGAAAATGCAAAACTATCATAATACAAGAGCCAAGAGCCAAATCTTTGTGGGCATAGACCAGGAGGTGGTGAACCACGGTAATCCTCGTGTAGTGTGTTAAATGTATGCATGTCTCTTCTTTATTTTAGCAATTAATGGTTAAGCTTGATGAATGAGTTAATACATTGTTATGAATCTGGTTATACTTTCCTTAAATTACACTGTGGGATCTACGTATGTGACTCCAAGGAACAAGTGTTTTCCCTTACAGCTCACATTATCTAGCCTTAATCAAGTAACCCCTATCCCCTACTCTATCTTAGGCTGCAAACACTTTAGTCTTACAGCAACCCATGTAAAGTTATCTCGGGTGAGACTGTGCAGCGCCTTCCAAGTGTTTTGTTGCCTTATAGTTTACCAGGAGGGCCAATAGTTTTAGAGGCTTTGTTGGAACCCCGAATGACATGAACCTTGGGTCAATGATTCAGATAACCCAAGAAGGGAAATGATAAGCCAACATATAGCGTTCCCCGCACAAAATGATTGATATAAAATTCTAAAACTCATACTCAAAATACTAAAGATTGTCCACTATCCAATGCAACTGGTCTCACTCAATTTGGATACTCTAAGAAGAAGTTATGATTGTTTTACCTAGAACACCTTCTTGAGACTAGTCAATAGGACTAGTCAGATAACTTATCTTCCACAGGGTGTATCTACAAATGTAAGATGACCCAGAAGATAAAAATTTTACCACAAATACCTTATTAATTTCTATGAATATCCTCTGGAGTTCAGGGTCTAAAAGGTTACAAAAAAAAAATTATAGCGAAAATTCCATAATGATGATTCTAGAACCCTATATTGCACAGGATTTATCTCCGAAAGTATAAGGCCTCAGGAGATGAAATTGTAACCCAACGTAACTTGATCCATCTATTAAATATCCTCCAAGTTGTTCCTTCTGAAATGTTGTATAAAACAATTTATAGTGAAAATTCCAAGGTGTCTCAAATGTAGCAGCGAAACCCCAAGACCTTGAGCTCTGATACCATATGTTAACAACCATCAATATAGCATAGAAAAACCTCAGAATAAGTACTCGACGCCTTGAAAAAGAGATAAATTCAGGTAATAAGCCTCTTCGACGGGGCAACCTCCTTATGCCTACATAAATGTACTATTAAAAGATGATTCCAAATGAAAATGTCTCCTTGGTATATATAGGAGACTAGGAGGTATAATTACAACTAATGGACTAAAGACGACATAAATAAAATAACATTATGAATGTAATATGCCCCAATTAATGGGTAATGAGCCATTATTTAGGACTTAACACAACACCAAAGGAATCACATGTATTAGCGGTGAAGAGGATTTTCAGATATCTCAAAGGAGCAAAAGAGTTTGGATTATGGTATCCAAAAGAAAAGGATCTATCACTTATTGCCTACATAGATGCAGATTGGGCAGGTTATATTGATGACCGATGAAGCACCAGTGGAGAAGAATTCTACTTGGGTGAGTTTTTAGTATCATGGCTAAGCAAGAAACAATCATCAGTATCCTTATCTACAGTCGAGGCAGAGTACATTGCAGCAGCATCATGTTGTACACAGGTTCTTTGGATGAAACAAACTCTGACATGTATACAGGTTGAGTATGATGAGCCCATTCCAATCTATTGTGATAATACAAGTGCCATCAGTATCTCAAATAATCCGATGATGTACTCCAAGATGAAGCACATTCCAATAAAGTATCACTTTTTATGGGAACGGGTTGCAGAAAAGAACATCAGAGTTGAGTATGTGGGCACAAAAGAACAAGTGGCAAACATATTTACAAAACCACTTCCACGGGAAGCCTTTGAGTATCTTCACCAGAGAATTAGAGTTATTTCTACTCCAAAATGAATGATTTTGAATGATTATCATATATGTCTTAGATGTACACAAGGAAGCACCATAAGAAGATAGTTCAGTCAGGGGGAGAAACCTCGGATGGAAAAATACCTTTTCCATTGATGACAAAGGGGGAGAGATTTATCAGATGCAGAGGACAGAGGCATGGTTCCACAGAGAGTAGATTTATTAGATGCATAGGATAGAGGCATGGTTCCAGGGGGAGCATGAGTGATATGATTTCAGTATTGCATTAGAGTGTTGCCATCGATGCCAAAGGGGGAGATTATTAATTAAGGTTGGTTGTCATTGATGCCAACCCTTGAAGAAAGCCCCGGAGCACAAAGGTTGGGTAATGGACCCAAGATTTTTTAATGTAAATATGACTCATTATTGTCTTTTCATGGTTGATAATAAGTAGAAAAGGATTAACTCCAAAGTGGTCCTTTCATTTTTGGAGTTACACTCCATGGAAAATAGGGTTTGTGGCTAGTCATGAAACTAGTCAAAAACAGGTGTTTCAGGTAAAAACGTCAGAACTTCTTCATAACAGATCCAAATTTAGTAAGACCAAATTTGTTGGTTATAGTACAATATTTATTATGCAGTGTAACATTTTTAGATCGATTAAACAAATATTATGTGCGGGGCACGCTCTACAAGGTCGCTCTCTAGAATAAGATAGAATTTAGAAAGGTATGCCATTTTTTCTATAACTACTTTTCTGAGAGGTTCCAAGTAGTGACACCTGGAGGAATTACATAAAACACACTGAAGAACATTGTGTATCAGTTTCAGATCTTTATTCATTACAAGTAAAAAGTTATGATTATTTCAAGTTAGGGTTTTTGACTAATCCAAAAATAGTCATGTGAGACTAAAGAAAAGTTTGATGTAAATGCTAGTCTCTTGTTGTTTAAAGTTAAGGAAGGTTTGTAGGTATGAGATAATATACACCAGGCCTATTATAGAGTTATAAATAATATTTGTATGATGAAATTGATGAGGGATTTTGGTTGAGGTACAATTTGGGTACATGGTTGAGACAAGTAGTTGATGAGTTGGCACATACATGAGGTGTATAGTTGATGATGTTGGTACATATTGATGAGTCGTAGTTGATGAGTAGTTGACACATGATTGGTACATACTTGGTACATGGTTGGTTTCACTTGTTTATGGTACAGGTTGATTACAAATTGTTTGTTACAGGTTGGTGCATGGTTGATGCACTTGTTTATGGTATAGGTTGGTGCATGGTTGATTCACTTGTTTATGGTATAGGTTGATTATAGTTTGAGGTATAGGTTGATGCATAGTTGATGCATGGTTTAGGTTTATTGGTACAGGTTTACAGTGGTATATCTCACAATGATAGTGTGACAGTGGTTCCATCATTCTACTTCTACTTCAAGGTGGTTGGACGGGGCAAGGAAAGGTGGTTGTAGCCACCTTCCAGTTGTAGCCGGAGAACATAGGGGGTTGTAGCCTCCTTCTGGTTGTAGCTAGAGAATTGGGGAGTTGGAGCTTCCCTCGGGTTGTAGCTTGAGAAACTAGGGGGTTGGAGCCTCCTTCCAGTTGCAACTGGAAAACAAAGGAAGTTGGTGCTTCCAATGAATGTAATTCTTCAAGACATATAAGAAAAGGCATTCGGTGGTTTTCTCCCGATTTGGGTTTCCACGTAGAACACTGGTGTACTGTGTATGTGTGTGATTGTTCATTTCTTATTTCTCATTGTTAGATAATAATTCTACATTGATATAACACTTGGATTATTTGAATAAAAGGGATTATAATTACGCTATTATTGATTCACCCCCCCTCTCAGTAATCCAACACATGCAGTATGAAAGATAAATGCAAGGGATTGAAAAATTTTAGATCGTGGCCATATTTTTCAAGCTCCTCTTTAAAAGAAGAGTTTAAAATGTTTTCTTCACAAACTAACTCTTCTTTAATATATATTTCAGCAAGACCTTCATAAATTTCATCATAAGAGGAAAAATCTATTGTCCTTTGAGCTCGAGATTCAGATTTTTTGCAACAATATTCAAGAAGTAGTTCATGTGGAAAGTGCCTTTTACGGTGTTTGTTGAACGTAGCATGGAAATTTCTCAAAGAACATATGTTGGAAGCAGGAAGTGATTGGTACCATTTTCAAGCATCACCATCTAATTAGTATATGAACATTTTCATGAGAGCATCTTCATGATATACATCCAGTTGATCTATGCATTGATGAAACTTGGCGAGATGTTGTGAAGGATTATCCTCCTCCTTTCCACTAAAAATAGGAAGAAATCATGTCCATTCTGGGAAAGAAGGCAAAGGATTAGGAAAGTCTTGAATAGCTGAAAAATTAATAGTTGTGAACCTTATATGAGCCAAGCTAGCTTCGATGATCATTGTCATCCTGTATTAGTGAAGTTGCCAACAGGTTCTTTCTTCATGGAGTGAAGTTTCTAGGTGAAAAGGTATATCAGTCTACTTGTGCCTAGTTATACTTTCACCATCTACAACCAGGTTTGAAAACTCTTGTCATTCTATCCAGGGAAAATCTCATCATTTCATCCCCAAAAATGGCGCCAAAAGATGTTAGCGCCAGAAGTTGTTCCTAGACTTCCTTAGGAACAAGCCTAACACATCTTATTTCAAAATGCTCAATAAAGTCTTAAAAGGTGGAAGGATCACATTCTTGGTCTCAATGAGGCTTATGGTTTTATCTATTTAAGCCACTTCCCTATGTGCAAAAAAACAGGCAAACAAAACCTATGTTTAGTGAAATTAGAATAGGTGATACGATTAGAAAGAAATGAGGAACAAAACTAACAATTTCACCAAAGAGCATCATGTTCTTTAATGTATTTGATCAACAAAAGAATAAATCTTTACTCATAACTCCTTTCCGAATAAGATTTAAAAGACTTAAACATTCATGTGGCAAAGATTGCACTATACCCTATAGAGAAATCTTTTTAGCATAGACATACAGTCATATGATCATATGACAGTAACAATATGTTTAAGATGAAGAAACAGAGATGATAAACATAGATAAGGAAAACACACTAACCATTGACTTTATTAGCAACTGATATCTTTACATGGGAATAGATAAGCAAAAATAGTCTGAAGGATTTTACAATGAAATCCAAATGCAGGGATCGAAACCCCACCTTTCCCTATGTCTTTTTCATTCCTTATATAGAGTTTACATCAAGTAGATAACATTTAATATCAACCTAATAATTAGGAACAATGCACAACTAACTCCTAAAAACCCTGAGGCCGAATTTCTGCCTTATCTACTAATATACAAAAATAGCAAAACAGTTACAACGGTAAATCTTGATTTCTAGGCAACAGCCTTGCACTAGAATAGGTCTTTAGCAAATCAAGATTCACTTGGAAAATGAGTTGTCCTTTCCTCTGATCTTCAATGATTGATCTGATCCTTATCTTTACTAAACATATAACAAGTTGAATAGGTGATTGGGCCCATGATCATCCTTTAAAACAAAGCATTGTTGTTACAATTGAAAATACCTTGTAGACTACCTTTAGGAAAACATAATACAGCCATACCTTGTGCTAGTTGGGCTATATGATCTTCATATAATAATAATGGGTAGCATGAGAATCCTCTCATAGATTCACCATAGATATATATATCAAATATAATCCAGCAAGATGATAAATAAATTGTGCAATTAGAATTTCTTCTCGTGGAATATCACCCCCGTCAAAAATCAATTTCATATTAATTGGTGGTAACCCCGGGCTCAAAGAATTGTGAAACTTGTTAGATAGGCATGCTTCTGCAATGGCACTCTCTGATGGTAAAACAAATATTTTGGGTGAAAGTGAGAAAAATACCATAGAAAAGTGCTTCATTAATTGTTGTCAAAAGGTCTTGCAAGAGCAAATAGCATTGCATCCAATTACTATAGTTACTGGAAAAAGTAGTTCATCGATTTGAGCCTGAAACCCATAATCATTTTGACAAATGAAAATGCTAGGTCGATGTAATGAAAACAGGATACATTTAGGTTGAAAGCATGAGTTATGTTGTACTATCCAATCATAAAAACCTAGAAGAAGACAGGCCCATGCCAAACTCCTCTGCGCCAAACTTTATGAGAAAATATTCTTTGAGTGTTGTATGATTCCTCTGTCAACTGATAAATAATCTTTGACAACTGGAGTAATATATGTATCCATGGTAGCAACAAATATTAGTGGAATAAATTGCACCGTTGATATAAATGCCAATAACAAGGATTATTGTTGAACTCCCAGAATCTTTCCAATGTTTAGAACAAACAGAAATTTTTTTATAATTTGGTATAGTAGTTTGGCATTCATCAATCTCTTTCATGCATCTACTTAATCAGTTGGAAGTTTTTTTTCTTGAAAGTTGGTGGGATCTTCCTTATGGACACTGCCTTGAATTGTTTCAATCGCCACATGTGTATTTTCTTTTGCGACCAATAACTCATGACAATGTAGTGAATATTCAATATGGCATTTATCAATGGAGTGGTAGTTATAACATAAGATAGATATGGAAATTTTAATAGAATCAACGTAAAGTGAAAGTGGAATGGTGAGGTGGATGGGTAGGTGAGGTGAGAGAATGAGTGGGATAGATAGGTGAGAGAATGAGTGGGGTGAGGTGAGTAGTATTTTTTATTTTATTTATATTTTATTAACATATAAAATCATAATTTTATAATAAAATTATACTAAATGAAACTAAGCCATGGAAATTGGATGCTTTTAGAAATAGCAGGATTAGAAAAATAGAATAGGAAAGCATATGTTGGTCATCCCAACAATAGAATAGTTGTGGTGCTAATTTGGTGAATTTTGTTGCCAGGGTATGGAACTTCTTGTAGTGCATTTAGGGCCACAATTTGATCATGAAAATATTAGTGCTAACATATCAAACTAAACATAAAAGGAAAAAGAGAAAGCATCCCAAAAATTTATAAACAAAAATGAAAATGCATGTGCAAAATGTCACACACACATTCTTATGTTTTACTATTCTTTTGGTGTGTGTTGGTCCTACATCTATGCTACACACACACACTTCTATTTTAGCATTTTCTTGGTGTGTGTTGGTCGTACAACTATGTTAGTTTAACAAAGCAATAGGGATTTAGGACAAACCCATTCATAATATGTGAAAATAATCTCTCTTGGATGTCCTTTAACTAGAAATCATTGTTTCCCAATTTTTTTGCAATAGTATATGTTCCTAACTATAGCTTCTAGAATTTAGTATGCTTACTCTTGTCTTTGTATACAAAATCCCAGAGTAAGACTCCTTGACCAACTTTGAAAAACCCAACTTTTCCTCATTGTCATGATATTTTTTTACAAAACCCTGTCCTTATTTTATATTATGAGTTGCAAACTCTCACTTCTCTTCTAAGGTTATTAATGCATTAAATTTATGAGTTATTAGACTATTTTTGAATTCCTTAGTATGGAAGGATAATCAATAGGTTGTAATCTCCAACTGAGTAGGTATAATTTCCTCTTGTCCATAAACTAATTGAATGAGTCTCACTAGTACTAGTTTTGGTCGTTGTCCAATCAGCCCAAAAGGCATGTGTCAGTTGTAAGTGTCATTCATGAGTATTGTCACCAATAATATGCTTCATTATTTTCATCAGAGTTTTATTAGTGGATTCGACCAAATTGGCCACATGTCCCTAAATGGCTTGAAGAGGCGAGTTTCAACTAGTGATAAAACTTAAATCAGGACTTGGATGGATGAATTGTTAGTTGCATTGGATCCGTAGCACTGGGTTTCAGCTAATGGGGCCCCTCCACTATCATTTTGTCGACTGAAAAATTGTTTGTTGGAGTATCTATGGAACTAGGGTTTTGGTCAATGAGGCATAGTATAATTTATGAAGAGGGGGTCGATTTTCAAGAGCATTGTGTTGAGCATTTTTGGGTAGTGTAATCACGTGGGCCTTAGTTAAATAGACTTGTGGGAGCTTATGAAACTTTGTTATGCTACTCGGTTTGGATTTTATGCCCTCGGACCAAATTGGCCACATGTCCCTAAATGGCTTGAGGAGGTGAGTTACAACTCGCAATAAAACTCAAACCGGGACTTGGATGGGAGAACCGTCGGTTGCATTGGATTCAAAGCACTAGGTTTTCATCTAGTGGGGCCCCTATGCTATCATTTCATTGACCAAAAAATAGTTTGTTGGAGTATTTCTGGCACAAGGGTTTTGGTCAATGAGGCATAATGTAACTTTTGAAGAAGAGGTTGATTTTCAAGAACATTGTGTCAAGAATTTGTGGCTAATGTAGTCATATAGGCCTTGGCCAAATGTATTTGCAAGATATTAGGAAACTATGTTATGTTTCTTGGTCTAGATTTTATGCCCCTGGACCAAATTGGCCACATGTCCTTGAATGGTTTGAAGAGGCGAGTAACAACTCGCGATAAAACTCAAACAGGGACTCAGATGGACAAACCGTCAGTTTCATTGGATTTGGAGCACCGGATTTCAGCTAGTGGGTCTCCTCTGCTTTCATTTTGTCCATCAAAAAACCCTTTGTTGGAGTATCTATGACACTAGGGTTTTTGTCAATGAGGCATAGTGCAATTTCTGAAGAGTACGTCGATTTTCAAGAACAATGTGTCGAGCATTTTTTGCTAGTGTAATTGTGTGGGCCTTGGCCAAACAGACTTGTGAGATTTTACGAAAGTTTGTTATGTTGCTCGGTTTGGATTTTATGCCCCCGGACCAAATTGGCCACATGTCCCTAAATAGCTTGAGGAGGCGAGTTGCAACTTGCGATAAAACTCATGTTGGATTACAGAGAGGAGGGGGTGAATCAGTAATAGAGCAATTTAATCCATTTTAACCATATAATCCAAGTGTTATATCAATGAAGCATTATTATCCAATAACTACAGAGTAAATAAGTAATGAACAAATGAACAATCATACACATACATAGTACACCAGTGTTTTACGTGGAAACCCAAATCGGGAAAAAAAACCACAGAATGCTTTTTCTTATATGTCTTGAAGAATTACATTCATTGGAAGAACCAACTTCCTTTGTTTTCTAGCTGCAACTGGAAGGAGGCTCCAACCCCCTAGTTTCTCAGG
>JZKD02S1797613.1:46836-58690 GCA_000966675.3 Picea glauca
ATTGGAGGTTTTAATAATCCTTGACGTCTCGGTGATGAGATACGCCAGGATAGGGTAAGTAATCCACTGGAAAAGTGACACATTTCCCATTCAAAGGGTGACACTTGTTAGGGTGCATTCGATAAGTAACATGTATGTAAATCCTTAAGGAAGGTGAAACGTGGATACTAATCAGTAGAAGACACATGGAACATCCATTTAAGCAAGGAATCTGCATATGACATGACACATGGTGAGAGTATTATGACCATGGATCACAATAGGATCGACAATGATCCATTATTGAGGAGGAATAGGTCCAATTGTATATCTAAACGGTAGATCGACGATCTAGATTGATCGTGTATCATGAAAGTGTGGATAAGGTAGTGTTCAAGGATATCATGGAAGAATAGATCGTGATCGTTGATCACCGATGGGATCAACGGTCCATATCATTTTGTCTCATGACCATCGGGAGTTTTGACTTGTTGGGAATGTTAAAATTTCTCGACATCCCAGGTAACACCCCGGGTTTTGAGCCCCATATTAAATAATGTATTTTGTCAATCCATGAAAGGAAAGGAATCCCAAACAATTGAAGGAGGCTAGTGTGCCTAGGAAATGTAATGTTTGATCATTATTAATAATAAATACATCATTGGTTGCTAGACGGACAAGGAAAAAAATTATATGGGGCTATGACTCCAAAAGAGAGGGGGATTGAGGGGATACGTATCTATTTATATTTTATTTACCCATTTTTTTTTAATGGAGAATAACAGTTACATGAACTTCTTGGGGGGAAGGCCAAGTGGTTACTTAATTCCAAGAATTAAATAAACCCATGTTTACTCTATGGTGGGGGTTACTTCTTCTTCACTTATTCACTCACTCACCCATGGTTCATTCTTCATTGTTCACACATTTCACCATGTTCTCTCTCCATTCACTCTTTCACCCACTTGTCTTTCCTCATTCATGTTTGTCTAGGGAAGGGAAAATGAATTGTTGAAGAGGAGCCATGGTTTTCTTGGATGTAAACACTCTTGGCGTATTCAAGCCATGAATTAAGGCCTGTATGTCTGAGATTATTTGGAATGTGTTCAGTTTTTCTCACAGCTACGAATCCTAAGAGTCCCAGCATGGAGATTCATGACTAGATGCACTAGAGCCTTGGAAGGATATGGAAATTCTAAGGGAATGCGTAGCAGAGAAGGGGCTCCATTCTCTTTGGTTGTGCATGTTGGGTAGAAGAGAGTTGGTGTACTTGGATTGTTGTGTGTGCTAAAAATCCTATGAGAGATTTAGTGCTGACTGGTTTGGGAATCTGAGTGACACTCTGGAACCATCCTTGTGAATTCATAGCCCTGGCTCGAGGGTGACATTGTTGTTGAGTCTTGGAACAATAGTGTCTACAGTTGGGTGGAGCGTCCTTGGTCTGCAGCTAGTTGATGATTCATTTCATTAAAGATAAGTGATCTCTATTATGGTTTTATTTACTTGTGTATTTATTCTGTTGTGTATTTATTTATCTATGAATTTCATATCCATAGTATGCATGCTTGTTGTTTATTGTTGTGTACGACATATGGTTTATTTATTTTATGTTGTAGCATGAATCTTGATCTATGCATGTGAATAATTCATTCATATTTATTAATTAAAAGTTATATTTTAAGTCTAAATTAGTCTAGAGTGGGCTTGAAGTAGCATATCCCAGCCTGGGGGGTGGTTGTGTACGTTAAATATTGGTATCAGATCATCATGATGAAACACTGGACTGGTATGGATCGAAGTTGTTGCATAGGGTATTATGCTTAAGAATGAATATGTCCTTGAAACCTTAAAAATCAGGAGAGATAGCATTGTTGAGATCGCCCAGAAGCCAGAGCACCGTGCGGACATAGATCATTTGTAAAGGATCGTAGAATCGTGATTGTTCCCTTTTGAATTCAGGAGTGATCACCACAATGGAATCAAGGAGTTCTGGATCATTAGATCGGAAGGCAGGTGAATGAGGATCATCAGATAAATTTGAAACCAAAGTCTGGGAGAGATTAAGTCACATCCTTCAAATCAAACTTTTTGATCGTCAATTGTTGATAGACGCCGAGTAGGAGATGTAAAACTCTGTAACTTCATCTCTTCGATGATTTTTGGGAGACAGGGAAGGAGCATAAAAATTTCAGAAGTCACGAAGTCGAGATTGTTGGAAAACTAAGAGGGGGGGGGGGTGAATCAGTTGTTACTGTGCTTAAAAAATTATGCTTATTTTAAACTCTTTACAGAGAACTCAATAACAATCACAATAATGTAGGGAGGTAAGAAATAGAATATTCAACATCAATCACACACATGAAATATACATAGACATATATTTCCCGAGGAAACCCATAAAGGGAAAAACCTCTTCTTCTTGATATGATAAGTAATCTTTATTTTATGTACATTATCATTCTTATGAGAACCAACTCATTGTGAGGCTACCACCTCTGTTTTGCAAAATGCAACTTTCTGAGAGCACCAACTCTCTGGTTTCTCTAGCACCCACTAGAAGGAAGCATCAGCTCCCTAAGTGTTCCAACACCAACTGGATGGAAGAACCAACTTCCAGTCACACAGGAACCAACCTGTATAACAGAGAATAATAGTTATCCCTTGCACCGACCTGTATAACTGAGAACAATAGTTCTCCCTTGCACCACCATGCCACCATGGTTTTTCTGGTTGCAACCAGATGGAAGCTACAACTCCCTGTGTTCAAGCACGCACTTGAAACTCCAAGGAAAACAATCCTCCCTGGCACCTCCCTACCACCCTAAAATATAAATCTTTTTTTTTTACATATTTTTCACAGTAATACAACATTTATCTATGGCTTACCAGTCTCATCATTGTTCTTCAACGTTCCTTTGCACTGCCTACATCAGTGTCTCTCTCTCCTCGAATCTGTTGCGTTTTCTATTATTATCTCAGATATGCATTTTTGTTCCTTGCTTCTTCTATGCTTCAACTCCTGCACATCGCATGCTTCTACCCACATGAACCACACTCAACAACAACACCCATATCTTTTTTGTTCTATGTTTTTATATTCTCTGTGCACCAACTTCATCCTATACGCAATCCTTTGCATGAACCTTACAGGGTCACTATTCTTCCCTACAGGTTTTTCACTACATCTCTTCCTCACTCATGCATAACTCGACAGTAGAATAACTTTCCTTCTTTGTTCTGCATGCTTTTCTCTCGTCGGGTCATCTCCTGATCATCATGGAAACTCTTCATCTTCTCTAGTGGTTAGCTCCATGCGTTCATCATCACTGAGTGTTATACTAATATTCCTCAGGTTCTCTGGAAATCAAGACTCTTCGTCTTCTCTGTCAGTTACAACCTGTCAACTATGGCTTCTTTGGCTTCTAATCCCCTTCCTTCGCATGACCACCAGCGGTGATCAAGCGCTTATTCAAAAGGCGCTTCCCGATTTCTGTCTAGTGAGCGCTGGCCCCATTTCATGATATGAACTTGGACTATGAGCTTCATGTGACCATGCGATTGCGGGCGCGTCCAAAGGTGGTTTAGACCAAACTTCTTTTCACCCTGCAATTTACCACGAACCTGCACACGTCCTTTCTCCAAAACCATGCTTTCAATTGCGACCCGCTCATGAAAAATTAAGGCTTAAGCATGTTCTAGCCCTGCAATGGAGCATGACCGTCGATATCACGATATTGACGGTGCTCTTGAATGGATGGTTCAGATCTATCCTCTCAAGTCTGCAGATCTACCTTCTTTCCTTTTTCCACGTGCAATACTTGGTCTCAGATATGAGATGACACGTGTCCCTCCAAACCAACGGATGAGATCAATTTTGTGATCCGGGCTGAGGTAGTTTCAAAACTCAAATTCTCGTTCGCTCCCGAAGCATTTCACCCGGAGTCCACAATCCAATGATGTGTGTCCCTCTCGGATCAATGGTCGAGATCGCTTTCGTGTCTCCGGACTTCGGAGATTTCAATTCACAAACTCTCATTCATCCTTCCTTTTCTTTTTCCCAGAGTTACGTGTGTCCTCTTAAATCCAATGACTATCCTCCGCTCCTGGACTTTGGCCTTCAGGACTTCGGGTCTTTGGGTGAGTACTGGTGGTAAAACTCCTGAAGAAAAACTCCCAGAGTGACATAAATCTTGCATCACTTGATGATGTGTCATGAGTTGAGTAGCTACCACGTGTCACTCGAATTTGTGATTTCCACATACCTAAAATGTTGAATCAACCTGACACTTGTCATTCTTTGATTGCACAATGTGTCCTTGCTGACATAGTCTACCATGTGTCCTTCTCAAATCAATGGTCTTCATTCTCCCTTTGATCAATGAATACGATCAATATCACAGACTCAGACTTCATATCAGATCAATGGTCCAAATCCTTGGTGATCTGATGGCCCAGATCATTTCGTGACTTCTCATATCACGAGTTCCTACAACTCTCACCTTTGACTTCTCCATCTCGATAGTCAGGGAAATGTTTATCTCTCGCCACGTGTCCTCTTGATCCAAGAAATCAAATCATTTCTTGATTTCACATATCGTGAGTTCCTACATCTCTCACTTTTAAATTCGCCAGCTCGTGAGTCATCGAAATGTTGATCTCTTGCCACATGTCCTCTGGATCCAACAACCCAGATCATTTCGTGACTTCATATTTCGTGGAGTAGAGGATGGATCTTGGCCATTATCCTCTTCTCATTTATATTGGATCCAACGGTTGCTAGTCCTTCACTCTCCGATCCAATGGTTGAGGTCTAATCTCCTCCTTTGTGCGATCCTCCTATCTGGACTCTGATCTAACAGCCATCGGGTATTCGGGATTGGTGATCCAATGACCACTGTCTCTCCTCCTCCTGGTCTTGTGCATCCTCCAGACTTTGAAGAATTTCTAAGTGTCAAAGGCCTCGACCTTTGATCCTTCTGTGAGTCCTGATGACCTGGACCTCGTCTCCACTTCTGGAAACTGCTATCTCCTTTGAGACTTCTCATCTCTGCATACTATTCCATTCTCCTCTTATTTCCAAGCTTTGATCTCTTCATACTCACGCTATTCCTCCTAAGCTTATCGAGCTTTCTCTTCTGTGTCATCGTTGTTGTTCTTTCCATGCACACTCTACCTAAAAACTTGCCAACATCGTTGTTGTTCTTGCCATCAATGAAAAGAACACTCTACCTGTAAACATGCTAACAATCTCCCCCTTTGGCATTTATGGAAACCCTGAACGACTGCACTATTCAACTTAGACCTCCAACTGTAGAATCCACACCTTTTCTCCCCCTTTGAAATCAATGTCAAAGAAAACATGTTCCCCCTTAGTTGTTGTAGTATTTTTCGGAGGTATCATATATTCACCCAACACATACTCCCCCTGATAGGATGGAATCTCTTAGGTTGATAGTGGGTTTGTGCCCAACTTCTGGCATAGATACTCAAACTGATCTTGTGCAAGTGGTTTAGTGAAGATATCAACGATCTAATCTTTGGATGGAATATAATGCAAAGAAACCAGAAATTTTGTTACCTGTTCCCTCAAGAAGTGATAATTGATGGGTATATGCTTGGTCTTGGAGTGAAAGATGGTATTCTTTGACACACTAATTGCACTGGTATTATCACAATGGATTGGGATCGGTGTAGTATAATTTACCTCCAAGTTTGCAAGTGTCTAAATCATCCACAACACTTGGGTACAACATGTGGGAGATGCAATGTATTAAGCTTCTATAGTTGATAAGGAAATGGAACCTTGCTTCTTTCTCAACCATGATACAAGGGAATCTCCTAGGGAGAATTTACCTCCACTCATTCTTTTCCTTTCATCCATGCAGTTAGCCCAATCAACATATGAATAGAATGATAGTTGAAAATTTTGATTCTTAGGATACCATAGGAAGTAGTCCATTGTTCCTTTCAAGTATCTGAATATTATTTTGACAGCTAACAAATGAATCTATTTAGGTGCATCATGATACCTTCCTACCATTCCAGCAGCATGCATGATGTATGGATGGGGTGTTGTGATATACAATACACTTCCTATCATAGACCTATATGAACTCTGATCAACATCATATAAATCATCATCCTTGCTTAACTTACATCCAGTGACCAAAGGTGTGCTCATAGGTCTAGAATCTTCCATTTGAAACCTTTTCAACATTTCTCTTAGATATTTTTATTGAGAAAGAAATATTCCTTCATACTTCTGAGTAATTTGTAGTCCAATAAAAAATGACAGTTCCCCTATCATAGACATTTCAAATTTAGACTGCATGGCAGAAGAAAACCATTGTACCAATGAAGCATTATTACTACCGAAGATGATGTCATCTACATAGACCAACACAATGAGCAGATCATTACCCTTTGTTTTAATATATAGATTTTTGTCAATTGTTCCTCTCTTGAACCCTTTGTCTTGTAGATACGTATCCAGTCTGTGATACCAATCACGAGGAGCTTGTTTCAATCCATATAAGGATTTCTTTATCTTGTAGACAAAGTCAGGGTTATCTGACAGTTGGAAACCTTCTGGTTGTTCCATATAGACTTCTTATTTTAGATATCCATTTAGAAAAGATGACTTGACATCCATTTGATAGACTTTAAGCTTCTTAGGACAAGCATAGGCAAGAAAGATTCTAATAGCTTCTAATTTTGATACAGGTGCAAATGTTTTATCAAAGTCCAGTCCTTATAATTGAGCATATCCTTTGCAGACCAATCTAGCCTTATTTCTTACAATATTTTCTTTCTCATTCATATTATTTTTGTAGACCCATTTGGATCCTATTACATTTTTATTTGTTGGCCTAGGAACGAGTTCCCAAGTGTCATTCTTTTCAATCTGGTCCAATTACTCATTCATTGATTTTAACCAATTTACATCTTCACTGGCTTCATTGAAGTTCTTGGGTTCCACCATGGATATGAAGGCTATATGTGATTGCTYGGTKTTTTTGATTATCCTTCTCCTRGTTTTTACACCTTTGTCTTTCTCACCAATTATCTGACTTGCAGGATGATTCTTTTAAGTAATTTTRGAGGAAGAATTTGATTTTGTCTACTGATTTKACTCTGCCTGAGTATTTTCATCTTCATCTGACTCAGAKTCTTCTTGTTCTAATTCTTGGACCTGTTCAGCTTCAACATCACCTATATCCTCTGTTGTTGATTCAGTATTGTTCACTTCTCTTACTAGGACTCCTTCATCAACTWWTATATCAATACAATCAACCAATTTATGCAGCCTCTTATTATAGCATCTYTATCCTATATTGTTTGTAGCATACCCTAAGAAGATTCCTTCATCARCYCTGTCATCATACTTGCCAAGGTTCTCATTATTATTCTTTATGTAGCACTTACTCCCAAAGACTTTGAAGTGTTTGATTATAGCARGTCTTCCATGCCACAGTTCATAAGGTGTCTTGTCACTGTGTGGTCTGAGATGAGCTTTATTAAGAATATGGATTGTTGTGTGTATTTCTTCTACCCAGTAGTTTTGACCAATGTTCTTCTCATTCATTATTGACCTGGCCATTTGATGAACTATTATGTTTTGTCTCTCAACTACTCCATTTTGTTGTGGGGTTCTTGGGATTGTGTATTCTCTTTTGATCCCATGTTTATCACAGAAATCCTTGAAATCACTTGACATAAATTCTCCTCCTCTGTCTGTTCTCACAACCTTTAATTTGTTGCCTATTTTATTCTTAGTTAAAGCCTTAAATATTTTAAATTTCTCAAATGATTCAACTTTTTCTTTGAGGAAAGCAACCCAAGTGAGTCTGGAGTAATCATCAATGATCAGCATGAAGTAGTTTTCCTTCCTTGTTCCTTCCTGTCTTGATGGTCCACATATATCCATATTAACTAATTGGAGTGGTTTCGTTGTTGAAGTAGAGTTCTTGGATTTACACTGTTTCCTAGTTAGCTTTCCTACTTTACAGGGTTTACACACAGAATCTTGTGGCTTTGATATTCTTGGAAGATCTTTTACTGCCTCAAGATTTTTGAGCTTAATTAAGTGGTCAAAGTTTATATGTCCAACTCTCCTATGCCATAACCAACTCTCATCATGTTTTCTTAGATGAAACTCTTCTCTATCTTCTTTCAGCACATATACATTATTATCTGTCTTTATGCCTTTAGCCACCTTTTGTCCTGAATTTACAGACTTTATCTTACAATCTTTGGAAGTGAACACGACTTCACATCCTCTGTCACATATTTCACTTACACTAATCAAATTATGTTTCAACCCATCTACAAGCAGGACATCCTGGGATTTTCCTTTTCTATTACTTAAACTAACCATCCCTTTACCATTGATTTTACCTAGTTCATCATTTCCAAAGATCACATTTATTTTTTTTCCTTTACATATAGACATAAATTTATCTGTGCCTCCAGTCATTTGCTTGGAACATCCATTGTCTATATGCCAGGGGTCCTTTTGTTTTTGAGATGAAAGTACTAGACCACAATTTTCACTATCTTTCTTTTTCCATGTGCTGACATTTTTAGCTAAGGGTTTTATCTTTGTATCTGTTTTGTAATTCTTCATATGGCAGTTTTCAGCTTTATGGCCGAATTTATGACATTTATAACATTCGAGCTCATTGTTCAGTAGTTCAAAGTGATTGGTGCTACGTTGTCTATTCATTGGCTTCTTAGTTCTTTGTTGTAAAGATTGTTTATTTCTTGACCTCCTCAGTTGCATGTCTCTAAACTTAATTTGGCAATTTGCAATCTTATGACCAAAATTAAAACAGTAAAAGCAGTAACCATAGAAAAAAATTTGGTACCTGAAGGGTGGCCTTATTCTTGGAAATTGTTGCTCCATCTTCTGACCTCTTTTCTTTTTATCAGGGATCATCTTTCCTGTATTATCTTTTGGTGACAGAGTACTCTCATGGTCAGATTGTTTGTTGACTTGGAAGTTGATCATCTTTACTGGCTCTTTGCTTTTTGTCTCTTTGCTTCTTGATCCACTTACATAGCCTAAACCAATCTTCAACAAAGGAGATATGTTTTTATTCAAAATGTCATTTAGTTCTTCTGAGGCTTTAATTCTTGGAATATTTTGGAGATACAATGCTTTAAACTTCTCCATCTCTTTTCTGGTTTTTACTCCCTCTTCTTCCAAGGCTTCACATCTTGCCTTGTTTTCTGATAATCGTTGTTTCAGAATGTACTCTATATTCTTTGCCTCTTCTAACTCAACTTTTAGCAAGGAAAATTCTTCATCAGGTTTTTTGTCATTCTTTTCAAACTGCATGAACAACTATTTTTGTTTTCTCTTCTTGAGTCTAAGTCTGCCAATCTCTTCTAAGGCACTAATTAGTTCACCTTCCATATCAACCACAACTTCTTTACCATTAACATCACTTCTTGTGTTTTTATTATCATAATCCTCTTTGGCCATAAGCACAAATTCATTAACCTTATCTTCACAGGAGGAGTCACTATCTGTGTCTTCTAAAGAGTCGTCATTGTTTACACATAAGCTTTTCTTTTTACTAAATCTCTTGCGTTTGTACTTCTTTTCACCTTCAGAATTTTGATCTTGCTTCTTGTGTGGACACTTATATGCAAAGTGACCTATCTTTCCACAGTTAAAACATTTGAAGGGCAACTTTCCTTGATACTTTCCTAATCCTTTCTTTAGTCTTCTCACAAATTTTGCTTCAATTTCATCAGGCTCAAAATCCTCATTCTTATTTTCTTTAAAAGAAGCTTCTCTAGTGTTAGATTTATCTTTACCTATCCTCATTTCATATGCAGTCAACGTTCCTAGAAGTTGATCAAAATCCAAATATTTTATATCATTAAGTTCTTCTATAGCAGAGACCTTTGGGTTGAACCTATTTGGTAGAGATCTCAAAATTTTCTAAACTAAAGAGGCTTCCTCAATTTTTTCACCAAGATCTTTCATTGCATTTACTAGTTCTTCAACTCTCAGAAAGTACTTCCCAATAGTTTCATATTCTTTCATCTGTAGTTGTTCAAACTGTACTTTGTAGGTTTGAAGCTTGGCATCCTTTAACTTCTCATTACCTTCATAACTTATAATGAGTTTTTCCCACATGTCTTTGGCAGTTTCTAAGTGCATAACTTTTACAAATTCTACTTCTGCAAGCCCACTCAGAATAGCATTCATAGCCTTAGCATTGAAGTTGAATTCTAGCTTATCATCCTTATTAGCTAGTACAACTGGATTTACATAACCAGTCTCTACCACATCCCATACATATGCACCTAAATCCATTATGTAGGTTCTCATCCTAACCTTCCAGAAGGAAAAAAAATTTCCATTGAACAGAGGGGCCTTATTGGTTGAAGTTCCTTCATGAATTGACATGTTTAAGCTTATTGATCTACCATTAAATAAAAGGAACCATCTCTGATACCAATTTTTGGACAACTAAGAGGGGGGGGATGAATCAGTTGTTACCATGCTTAAACAATTATGCTTATTTTAAACTCTTTACAGAGCACTCAATGACAATCACAATAATGTAGGGAGGTAAGCAATAGAATATTCAACATCAATCATACACATGCAATATATAGAGATAGATATTTCCTGAGGAAACCCATAAAGGGAAAAACCTCTTCTTCTTGATATGATAAGTAATCTTTATTTTATGTACATTATAATTCTTATGAGAACCAACTCATTGTGAGGCTACCACCTCTGTTTTGCAAGCTACAACTTGCTAAGAGAACCAACTCTCTGGGTTCTCTAGCACCCACTAGAAAGAAGCACCAACTCCCTGGTTTCTCTAGCACCCACTAGAAGGAAGCATCAAATCCCTAAGTGTTATAGCACCAACTATATGGAAGCACCAACTTCCAGTCACACATGCACTGGCCTGTATAACAGAGAACAATAGTTCTCCCTTGCACCACCCTGCCACCCTAGTTTTTCTGGCTGCAGCCAGATGGAAGATACAACCTCCTATGTTCAAGCACCCACTTTAAACTCTGAGGACAAATATCCTCCCTATCACCTCCCTACCACCCTAAAATATAAATATTTTCTTTTTAAAACTTTATCACATTGATACAACATTTATCTATGGCTTACCAGTCTCATCATTGTTCTTCTACGTTTCTCTGCATTGCCTGCATTAGTGTCTCTCTCTCCTCGCGTCTGCTACACTTCTTGTTCTTCTCTCAGATATGAATTTTTCTTCCTTTCTTCTTCTGCACTTTAGATCCTTCACACCACATGCTTCTACCTTCATGAACCACACTCAACAACAACACCCATCTCTTCTTTGTTCTACATTTTTATATTCTTTGTTCACTAACTTCATCCTCTACGCAATCCTCTGCATGCACTTTACAACGTCACTGTTCTGCCCTACAAGTTTTTCACTACATCTCTTCCTCACTCATGCATATCTCGACAGTAGAATAACTTTCCTTCTTTGTTATACATGCTTTTCTCTCATCATGTCATCTCCTTATCATCATGGAAACTCTTCATCTTCTCTAGCAGTTAGCTCTATGCATTCATCATCACTAGGCGTTATACTGAGATTCCTTAGGTTCTATAAAATTCGATACTCTTCATCTTCTCTGTCAGTTACAGCCAGTCAACTATGGCTTCTTTGGCTTCTAATGCCCTTCCTTCACATGACCACCAATGGTCATCAAGCGCTTATTCAAAACACGCTTCCTGATTTCTGTCTAGTGAGCGTTGACCCTATTTCATTATATGACCTTGGGCTATGAACTTCATGTGACCACATGATTGCGGGATTGTCCAAAGGTGGTTTAGACCAAACATATTTTTTCCCTACAA
>JZKD02S1797613.1:64459-77099 GCA_000966675.3 Picea glauca
GAGATCAAATCTCAACCATCCGATATGCTAAGTAGATTTATTGGAAGGGCTTCAGAGAAGTTTAACTCTGGGAGAAGTTGGATATTGAAAAGGGAGAATAATCAAAGGCTGAAGTTTGGAGGACTTGGTCCCAACATCTATCTCATGAAAAGGTAACGGGGGTCAATTCAAGGTGCAAAAGGATAGATAAGTAAGAATTCCCTCTGACATTGTGTTCGAGCAAGCTAATGTGTAGAAGAATACAGAGGAATGTGATAAAGAGTGAATAAGACAGTGGTTTCAAGCCATGGTCACATGGAAAGTGGTTTGAAGGAAGCTCTTGTGCATAATTCAAATTTTGTACCAGCTAAAGGATAACATGGAAGTGTTATATTATGGAGAATGATAATATATTCTTCATGAATTGAGAATAAAAGGGACTTGTAGCATTGTTGGAATTTTTTTTAATATGCATAATTCTAACAAAATGGTGGCTTGCACATTTTGCATAATTAGGGGGTGTAAACATATCAGTTCAGAATGAATATTCAAGAAATGGAAGAAGGAGAGGGAGCTTCCAACCATGATAAAGAGGCCAAAGGTCAGAATATAAATGTTGGTAATGTAGAGACAGAATCCATCAGACACCAAGCCAGAGGGGAGAAAGAAAAAATGATAGAGATTGTGAGAAGCCTGAAAATAGAAGTGCATAGTTACAAAGAATACAATGAGAGACTGATAAGAGAACAAAATCAGATAAATTCTCAAGTGATTCAAAGATTAAATCAATTGTAGATGAAAACAAAGAATGGATCAAACTCAAAAATGGAGGAAGAAGGAAGATGTCATGAAATAATATATGACCACAAAAGGACTAGTTATTCAAGAAGTGTTAGGAGAACTCATAGGCATCACTCACTTCCCTATTTAGAAGGGAAATTTTATGCAACTCAAGATTCCATAAGTATCCCAAAGTTGTCTCCTATGAGGAACCAAAGAAGAAGACATGAATTGGACAGTTTGCAAGGAGAGTTGAGGAATCTTAAGCCACCATTCTTTGATGGTGAAAGAGAAAGGGAAGATGATGATGAGGCATTTTTTCTTGGAATCATGAGGTATTTTCAATTTCATAAATACTCATCAAACCTAGAATCCAAAATTGCCACATACCATTACATGGGAAATATGTTATGTGGTGGGATCAAATGAAGCAAGTTGAGCACATTAATGAGAATAGGATCACTTGGAAGCAATTCAAGAAATATTTTCAGAAGGAGTACCTTTCATAACACTTTTATGATAAGAAAATGTAGGATTTATTTGAACTTAGGCTGGGAAGCATGACCATGGAAGAGTATGAAAAGAAGTTTGTGGGGATGCTAAAGTATGTGGGGTTTATAAAATATAAGAAGGTGAAAGTACATAGGTTTTTAAGTGGATTATCATCCTTTTATAAAGAGAAGATTCAATATGATGAACCTGGGACTTTGAATGAGACCATCAGGAAGGCTAACTACATGTATGAGCAAGGAAAGGACAGAGAGTCTTTGCAGAAATGTTGGAATGATAAGAAGAAGAAGAAGTTTGATCAGAGAAATAAAGGATTCAAGCCTCCTTTCAATAGAAATAGGCCAAATAAAAATCATCAAGACAAGTATGCTAAGGATGAATCCAAGAGAGAAGACTCCTTGGGAAAAAGGGGAAGACCACCAATGGAATGTTGTGGATGCAAAGAAGATCACTTGTACAAGGATTTCCCTCACAAAAAGGACAAAGTGAAGACCATACACAACATCCAAGAGGCTACAATAGTAGAAGACGTGGGAAGAATATATGCACCCTTATATGATCGACAACAAGAATACCAATCCAATATGATTGAGGTGGAAGGTAAGATCATTAATCAATATGTTGATATTTTAATTAATTCAGGAGCAATTCATAGTTACATTGATCCTAAAATAGTGGATAGATTACATTTGGAGAAAATCAAGTTTGGTTTAGCTAGCCACTGGAAACAAAAGGAGAATCCATGATATGGTCAAAGGTTGTTCCATAAGTCTTAATGGTGTGAATACTAATGTTGATCTAAATATATACCATTAGGATCTTATGTTATTATAATTGGAATGGTGTTGGGCACATGCCCAGTTTGGGAGAAATACAGTTGGAAGTAAAAGAAGCACATGTAAGGCAGATGCACATGCAATAAAAGAAGCACGTGTAAGGCTGACGTGGATGCAAGAAAAGTAGCACATGCAAGAAAGATGTGCAAGCAGAATAGGAAATCATGTGAGGCGCGCATGCAAGAAGACCTAGCCATGATAGGGTTAGGGTTTTGGTAAGAATATGTAATGGATGGTAAGACAAAAACATGTATAAGTAGGTACCCAAGAGGTCTAGGTCGGGAGTTGTTGGAACATGGATCCTTTTTGGTTGGTCATTGTTATTATATCGTATGAAGACAAAATGATTGTAAATCTGATATGTTTTGTAAGTTTTTGAGATTAGGAGAGGAAATAAGGTAGATCCATAGGGTTAGATAATAGGTTGAGGATAGTGGTGTGATCTTGTCTGCCTCATTGTAGATCTTGACCCACTAATGGAGAGTTGTAATGTGAACAGTGTTGTAGTTTTGGAAACACCATAATAAAATAGCAGAGAAAACAAATATTTGTGAACCTTGCCCATGAGGGGTGAACCATGGTAGATCATGTGTTATCTGATTAATTATTGTGTATTTCCTTTATTTTCAATGATTATATGGTAGACAAATGAGTGAATGACTAGTTAGATCTTCTATTTTACATGCATGAATAAGAACGAAAGGGTATTCAATATAATATTAATGTTAAACTAACAAATGAAGATCACAGATTTTAATCCCAGATCCCCACTCATTCCCAGGCTGCAAGAACTTGAGCATTGCATCCACCAATAGAACTATCTCGGATGAGACTGTGTAGTGCTCTCTGTGTATTGCATTGCCTTCTGGTTTACCAAAGGGGTCGATATTTTTAAAGGGGTTTTTTTGGAAACCATGGTAGACCTGAACCTGGGTCAGCCCAAGAAAGGTAGCAAGAGAGACAAGTAACCAACAAATGGTTTTGTTTCCAGCTGGAACATAATGGGATTGAGTGAATGAGATATGCTGAAGAATCGTGACAAGAATGTCAGATCTGGTGAGGAAACGTTAAAAATAATGAGATTATAAAAGGGGTTGTTTAGACCATGGAACCCAACGAAGGCAGAGATCAAGAGATGGTTGAAAACAAAGGATATGGAATTTGTGCAGAAAGATAACAGAAACCCAAAGTTAACACCGCGCAAATATTTGGACAAGTACGTATTTAGTGACTTGCATGAAGTATTTTTTTATTTCCCGCATGTGTTGCAGGAGTGGATATTGAGGTTGAAATACAACCACCCTACAAATCAGATCAGACATCTAGAGTGGAATTATTTGTAGATTGCGCAGTTACAACAAGTTGACAATAAATTTACACGTGTAGTAGATTTATGGTTAGACAACATTGTTGCAGGATTTATCATAGAATTTGTAGTAGATACTGCGAAGTCTTACAGCATAGCAGAGAAAGAGTTATTGAAGGGACCTAGAGGTAGGTATATCAGATTGTTGTATAATTCCATTAAGATGTTACTATATAACAAGGGTGTAATGAAAATGGCATCAGATAGTTAAACTTACCTACGTGCATGGGGGAAGGGGGGAAGCACTGACAAGAGACAGAGAGATGGAGGAAAATATGGATTAAGGTAATAAGGAGGAGGCCTTGGATCCAATCATGATGGAGGAATACCAAATCAATTAGATCATGGAAACAGTTGGAAGAAAGTGCAGTGGAGCACCCTACCAATACAAGATGAACAATAAGAAGAGATGCATAGTCGCGAGGGAAGGCTTCGAAAGTGTTGACGAAGAGGTAGGGGATCTCCAGGATGTGGAGCAGATTGAGGAATTCTTGTGCATGACATATGAAAGGAAGACAAGAGGTCCAAGGGCATGAACTGAAGGCATAACTCCTATCCATATCAATGTCAATGTGGAACCCATAAACCCATGTGCAACCAATACACCAGAGAGAACACCACTGTTTAGACAATCGAATTTCAATGGAAGAAACACAGTAGGAAGTACATATACATAGGGAGCAACAACTGGGGGATCCAGTTCAGGAAGCATTATTCAAGGATCTACACCACGCGGACGTAGTAGTTCATCATTCAGGATGGAAGGACATGATCCCACCATCAGGTTACCAGAACTCATAGGAGAGGCATCGGAGGACCCTAAGAAGCACTTGTTCATCTGTGAAAATATTTGGAAAGAAATGCATATCACAAATGAGGATACAAAACTTGCAAAGTTAGCTATCACACTAAGAGACCGCACACTGGATTGGTACATGAGCTTAGCTGCAAGCAGTCCACCAGGAACAACCACAACGATTGTGAATATCAAGAAGCTATTGATAAATGAATTCTAGAAGCCTATCTCAGAGGATCAATACATGAATGAGATGATAGAGATCAGACGAAAACCAGAAGAATCTGTGTGGGAGATTGACTAGAGATTCAAATGATTGAAGGGAAAGATGAAGTACATCATGACAAATATGCAACATAGACATTTGTTTGTGAATTCCCTACTACCACACCTGAAATACAATTTGAGACAATAAAAGTTTCAAACTTAGGAAGATGCTCTACAGGAATCTTTACAACTAGAAGAGAACCAATACCAGAAGACAGATCCGGAAATAGAGGAGCTAAAGGAGGATATCAAGAATTTGACATTTCAACTAAACTAGAATAGGGGTAAGGAAAAAAGAGAATATGTTTGGTGTACCACATGTAGGACAGAAGTACACCACAAGAATGAGTGCCCAACATTCGTGTAGTACATGGAAACATGACTTCCAAATCCTTTTTCGATAGGAGNTAAACCCATGTGCAACCAATACACCAGAGAGAACACCACTTTTTAGACAATCGAATTTCAATGGAAGAAACACAGTAGGAAGTACATCTACATAGGGAGCAACAACTGGGGGATCCAGTTTAGGAAGCATTATTCAAGGATCTACACCACGCGGACATAGTAGTTTATCATTCAGGATGGAAGGACATGATCCCACCATCAGGTTACCAGAACTCATAGGAGAGGCATCAGAGGACCCTGAGAAGCACTTGTTCATCTGTGAAAATATTTGGAAATAAATGCATATCACAAATGAGGATACAAAACTTGCAAAGTTAGCTATCACACTAAGAGACCGTACACTGGATTGGTACATGAGCTTAGTTGCAAGAAGTCCACCAGGAACAACCAGAACGATTGTGAATATCAAGAAGCCTATCTCAGAGGATCAATACATGAATGAGATGATAGAGATCAGACAAAAACCAGAAGAATCTGTGTGGGAGATTGACTAGAGATTCAAATGATTGAAGGGAAAGATGAAGTACGTCATGACAAATATGCAACATAGACATTTGTTTGTGAATTCCCTACTACCACACCTGAAATACAATTTGAGACAATATAAGTTTCAAACTTAGGAAGATTCTCTACAGGAATCTTTACAACTAGAAGAGAACCAATACCAGAAGACAGATCCGGAAATAGAGGAGCTAAAGGAGGATATCAAGAATTTGACATTTCAACTGAACTAGAATAGGGGTAAGGACAAAAGAGAATATGTTTGGTGTACCACATGTAGGACAGAAGTACACCACAAGAATGAGTGCCCAACATTCGTGTAGTACATGGAAACATGACTTCCAAATCCTTTTTCGATAGGAGGACTATGGTGTGAGATATGTAAGACATAGGGGCATGATCCATATCATTTTTCAATCATGTAGATATACCAGATAGTGCCTAATATTTCATATTGCAACTTTTGAAAGTAAGTGGGCCATTATGACAAAGATTATAGGACAATGGAGCTGATGAGGGAAAGAACATCAGACACATATAGGGTGTAGGCAGAAATGATGACATGGAAAGTTGCACCATAGTTTAACGAAGTAACAGCCCCATACAACACTATGAAATCATAGTACAATAGTGTGCAGCCACAGTACAATAACACACAGTCACAGTATAATATCACGCAGTATAATCAGATGCCTTAGTAAATCGCACGGCGAGGAGATCGAGTTCGCTACAAAAGTGGAGGACAAGGTAGAGGATGCTTTGGAAGAGGAAGAGAACTAGTGGTATTCCATAACTGTCAACAACTATGACACTATGCAAGAGAATGTCCACTTCCACCTGTGACATGTATGTATTTCCACGCATCAGATCATGACACAGAAGATTGCCCGACACTATTGGGGAAGATCCAAGCAAAGAGGAATTAGAACAATTAGAATGTTCAATGGATTTATGTAGAAGCAAGGGATGATGGAAGAAATATCAACATAGTTATGCGTGAAGGAGATAAAACAAGAGATGATGTAGTAAGACAAGATCCAACACAAAACCAATGGGTGAAGAAGAATACCAAACCACATAAGAAGTTTGATGTGCAAAACAAAAAGGAGCTATTCAAGCAAGCCAGACATTGCATCTACATCAATTGTGAAACATACTCAGGACGTACCAACGTATGAGATACCTTCATCACTAGATAACACTAAGGAAGAACAACCCCTAGGATAAGTAAGTGCCATAAAGAATTTTCTACAATCCTATGTTAAACTACTAAATGATTCATAATCTGTTAAAGTATTACAAAATATGTTAGAAATATGTAACACAGACGTAGAGGGATGATGGAAGAAATATCAACATAGTTACACGTGAAGGATATAAAATAGAGGTATTATGGAAGAAATATCAACATAGTTACGCGTGAAGGAGATAAAATAGGAGATGATGCAGTAAGACAAGATCCAGCACAACACCAATGGGTGAAGAAGAATACTGAACCACAAAAGCAGTTTGATGCGCAGAACAAAAAGGAGCTATTCAAGCAAGCCTAACAAGAATCCTTGAAGCCAGACATTGCATCTACATAAACTACACAACATACTTAGGACGTAACCACGTACGAGATGCCTTCATTGCTGGATCATACTAAGGCAGCACAACCCCTAGGATAAGTAAGTACCATAAATAATTTTCTACAATCCTATGTTAAACTACTAAATGATCCATCATCTGTTAAAGTATTACAAAATATGTTATAAATATGTAACACAGACGTAGGGGGAAAGCTAGAGAAGAAAACAGTTAATCACTTTCATACAAGGAGGAGGACAAGTAGAGAGTTCAGACTGAATGCCAACATTGGAGATTTCAACACGGGGGATATTATAATGGATTTAGACTCCGAAGTAAATGTGTTACCCAAGAAGACATGGAAATGTATGGGAGATCTCACATTAGGATATTCACTTGTTCAGCTGAAACTAGCAAATCAAGACATGGTTCTACCAATTGGAAGGCTAAAGGGAGTGACAGTAGATCTATATGGAGTGCACACTAAAGCCGATTTTGAAGTGATAGAAATAGTAGATGGCACAACACCTTACCCAACATTTCTTTGCTTGGATTGGGTGTTTGAAAACCAGGCCATAATCAATTTTAAGACAAAGAATATGGCATTCAAGTCAGGATAATACAGATTCGTTGCACCATTAGACCCATCAGAAGGAGAAAGATTTGTAGAACTCACTTGCTTAGACCTGGAGGAAATCAGCCAGTTATAAAAAACCACCGCGTGAGAAGAAGATTATGTGAATCCAACTGCATATGGAGTAATCATCTAGAGAAGCATCACATCATGCGCTTCTAATTCATATATAGGGTTGGAGAATTGGCAGCAGAGATTACATGAAGTATCTACAAGAAGGTTCCCAAGAATATACCATGCAATAAGATGGGTAGGTACAAAGATAAGAGAACCTCCCAGTTTTCATGGGGTGAATGACTTGGAAGAGTTCTTAAATAGATATGAAGATGAAGTGTTAGAAAATTTGAGGCTCTTAGCCCTAGACATAGCACTCAAGGAAACACCTACAATATTGTGGGGTGCGCACAAAGAGATAGTCAAGGACTAGTACCAATGTAAGTGGTTACTACACATTAGATTCGGTGCATAATAGGGAAGCAATGAACTCTAGATATATGATGGACAGGGGACACCAATAGAACACTTGGAGAAGTGGAAAACACTATGGAGAATGACACCACCAAAAGAATGGCCTCATCACTTCATTCACACATTGGAATGAATTACAATAAATTCGTATGTAGACCACAGACTTTGCAGAAGCACTGCAGAATGGAAAACATTAAAATAGAATTTTATAATAACTTTCTCATTTTAACATGAGAACCCAAACATTGATTCAACACTCAAACAAATCAGATGGGTGATATTTATTAAGGAACCAGAGGTTGAAATTATAACAGAGTGCCAAAAAAAGAATATAAATAGAGTGAAATAATTAATGTCATGCTACCATGTGCAGGAAGAATCATCAGATGAAGATGACCCACGCAACATTCAAATTAAAAAAATTAAAGGAGAAAGAGAGGTGGAAGGTCCATTTCTCAAATCAGAAGTATTTTCTACGCCAATCAAGGAGAAGAAAGTAAATATTGGGATGAAGGATAATCCCAAAATGGCCAGTATTGGAGACTACYGGGATGAACAAACAGTAGAAAGMATAAMAGATTTGTTGCACAAGTACAGTGACCTGTTCCCAACAACCTTTACAGAGATGAAAGGAATAGTAGGAGAGATAGGAGAGATGAATATACCTATCAAACCTGAGGCTAGATCYATCAAACAGAGTGTAAATGTGTTGAACCTGCACATAATAGATCTAGCTAGAAAATACTACACACATTTGCAGAGAGAAATTGAGAAAGAAGAAGAAGTAGAGAAAGAATAGAATAATTCTCATTAACCGTAATGAATAATGAATAATTTACACATGATATACTCGATATAACTCAATGAATTCGCACTGGAGGAGAACCAATGTGCCATATTGGTGTTATAGAGTGATCTAGACACACACCAGTAGTTACAGGAGTGAACTGCCACCTATTCTAGTCTCTCGGGCAGATACGGGAGTGAACTGCCACCTAGTTGAGTTAACTAGTCAACTAGTCTTCAGTTAACTGACTGAACAGAAAGTAGTGAGGAGTATATCAAGGAATTAAGGGTAATGCACCATTGTGGTGATGAACCCAAGTTAAGTGTGCATTAGCATGGTGATGATCCCAATGTTGCATGGTGACAAAGCCAATGCAACATCTAAACTCAACTCAACTAGTCAAACTAAAGTGTCAATTGAAAAAGAATATTCTCTAGGTGGGATATTCTCCCCTAAAATATAAGAGACTAGATAATGACTAATTATGACTAATAAAGAGGGAAAACCCTTAGAAAAAATAAATCTTAGGAGTGTGTGAAGTAACTCCAATACCCCCCCTGAACATCACTATGGTAAAAATAGAGAATGGGTCCCGGCAACGAGGCCATGCTAGGTACCTAAATACAAAATATACACTAAAATAAAGTGAGGAAAGAGGGAAGAGCTCATGGGAAAATCCCCCCCTCAAGGTACAATGTATGTAAAAGGAATAACTGTAGTTTCTAGGCAACTGTGTCCTTCACTCCAAAATGACTTCACAGAGAATGGAACTTCTGCTCAGTGAAGGTCTTGGTGAAGATGCTTGTCTTTTGTTCTTCTGAAGGAAAAAATTGTAGGTTGATGATCCCCTCGTGTACTAAGTCTCGGATGTAGTGCATGTGGATCTCGATTTGCTTCATCCATTGCCTCTAAACCGGATCTGTACAAAACTTTAGAGTGCTCTGGTTGTCACACCAGATGACGATCGGCCTATGAAACTGAATTCCCAACTCAGTGATAAAATGTTGTAGCCACATAGCCTAAATGGTTATGTTAACTACCCCTCTGTACTCTACCTCAACTAAAGATAAAGCAATGGAAGCTTGCTTCTTTCTCGACCAACAAATAGGCCTGAAACCAAGACTGAGTGAGTAACCAGATGTGCACTTGTGATCAGTGATATCGCTAGCCCAGTCAGAATCAGTAAACCTGATGAGATCTAATGTAGAGTCTGCTACATAATTAATCCCAAAGGTGATGGTGCCCTATATGTATCAAAGGATACACTTTGCAGCCTTCCAATGTAGCTCATGCATCTCCTTCATGAACTTAGAATCTATGCCAACTGCATATGAGAGGTTTCATCTGGAATGTGTGAGATACAACAAGATCCCCACTAATTGTTTGTACAGTGTGTTGTCAACCAGTGTGTTAGGGTCCTATAATTATAGGAGATATGATTATTTAAATATCATTTGTGGGTCTCATGGTGAAGTTCCTGGCTTGCTGGTCTCTCGGTTGTTTCCATTTCACCCTCCATCCATTTCACCCGATCCTTTGTCACCCTGCTACATCTTTCATCCATCATTGTGCCCTTTAGTCCCTCACCCTTCATTCATTCACCCCTTCGCCAATTTTATCCCTGCACGAATAAACAAACTTAGGTTAAAAGAAAAATCAATTGGTTAATAATGTTAGTAATAAGTTTAGTATAGTTAGAGTAGGTTAGACTAATTAATAATCAATTAATTAATTAATTAATTAATAATTAAGTTAGTTAGTTAGTACTTAGATTAGTATTTTTAATCAAAATACTAATTAAAGATTTAAAATAAAACAATAATATATATATATATATATATATATAACATATAATATACAACAAAAACTTATAATATATCAATTAAAATAAAATAAAAGCTAAACTAAACCACACATAATAAATAAAACATAAAAAAACATATTAAAACTAAACTAAACTAAAATAAACAAAAACAAAACAAAACAAAGCATAAACATATAATATAATAAAACATAAACGAAATAAACAAAAACAAAATAAACATAAAACAATTAAAAAACAAACATAAAACAAATAAATAAATAAATAAAAACAACAAAATAAATGTCAAATCATTTTCCCCCCACCCGCAACTTCACATTCACACATCCCCAAAAATAAATCAATGCTAATGAACTACATCGGACCCCCCCATGCTTTTCGAGCTTTAACGGAGGGAGGGGGTCTGATATAACTAGTATTGGGAGGACACTTATCACCTCCAGGTGAAATCGGACCCCCCCCTACCAATACCACTTACCAACTTAGGGGGGGGTCCGGAAACCACCTTCCCCTCTGCAAAACCGCCCTACCCCAAAAACTCAAAACTGCCCATTTTTGTCTGTTCAAAACGTCGACTTCCAATGAGGATTTTGGGCAAATGGAGACGAATTTTAAAAAACTGAGAGAGGGTATTTTTCAGAACAGGCTGAATAATAAAAATTTATTTCATATTTTTCATAGGTTCCATGATCAGGGAGAATCGAAGCCATCTTTCAGCCCCTTTTTTCAGGTTTTTGGATTTTCCTGTTTCAGTCCTGATTTTGTGGGAGTTGTTTCAGCGAGCTGAAGACAAATTTGGAGAAACCAAAGGAGTTTTTTTTCCAAAACATGTTCATATACAATAATTGCCTCCATATTGTGCACAAGTGTCACCTTTGAGGTGAAACAGATGTCTGAGTGGACCCCTTTTTTGCAGAAATTCGGCCTGGCTTTTATGCAGGACAGTTCAGGATTTTCAGTGATTTTATTTCTATTTTTCGCCGAGGTGGTTGAATTAGACCTCTTGAGCTTGAGGAGTCTTGTTTATATATTGTAATGAATCAAATGTGCAAGGGTGATCAATCAGGGGACTTGGGATGACCAAAATGTAAAAATGCTCACAGGTTTTGATTGATTGTAATGAATGAATACAAAGACTTTATTTCCAGATTCTTGTGTCATTTTTCTGTGGTGAAGTGTTTTTGATGTAAAGTGTTATTCCTTTGTTTCTCATATTGTTTTTCTATTCTCATTTCTTATAAGAAGAGTATGCTCAGGATTTGTCATGGACACCCTGATCTGGCTTAAAGACAATGTTTATGTTTTCTTCTGAAGATTGAATGCAGAATTCAAATAAGCTCTTCTCTGCATTTGAAATGACCCTCGATCTTTTCCTCTCTCCACCTCACAAATTATAAGAATCCACCGATGTGACTATCTTTCCTGGTTATATATGTTTATGTTATTTATTCATCAAATCGTCTCTAATCTTTGACTCCATTTTTCCCAATGGTTCTTCTTTACGTCTCAACCAAACCAATTATAAATTACCTCAAACAAATCATATTCTACATAGATAGCCTAATATCTATTCAAACAAATATATATCAAACAGAGAGATCCCTCTCTCAGTCTTGGAGGGCTAGATCCAATACTCAAAGCGGTTTTTATGTTGCCTCTATGACTTCCTTCACAGCCTTGGGAAAATTACAAAGTGATAATAGAATTCTGACCATACTAGGGAACTTTCCCCAATAGTACACTGCAAACTTTCGGATCTGATCACTTATGGTGGACAGTGACCAGACAAAAGAAGCAGGAACGATTTTAAGGATGGAAATTTATTTTAAAATGTAGAAACCTTGGCGAATCTTACTAATCCTTCATATGCCAACTATAAATGATTGGCGATATTTTCGTAAAAATATTCAAATTTCT
>JZKD02S1797624.1:26828-37526 GCA_000966675.3 Picea glauca
TGTATGAATGAAAATCAAACTAGCACAAGCAAAAGTCATACAAACAATACACCCTTTTGTTGCAATCAAAACGAAAAGCGAAAGAAAAGAAACAATCAAAGAGAAAAACAAACTTTGAACCCAAAAAAAAAAGGTTGAAGAACACTGATCTTGACTAAAATCAAGATGAAGAGGTCTGTAGGCCTTTGATGACCTTCACCAGGGTTTTTACTCAGTTAAACAGAGAGAAAGACAAAGCATGAGTCTCAAACTCCAATCAAACAAAAACAATAACAATAGTGAAGAAGGCTACAAGATCCAAGTAGTAAGATGTCTATTCTTCAAGTAAAAGACAGATGTCAAGGTTGAAAGGGAATAAACATTGGCTCACAAGGTTACTCAGTGGAGAAGACACAGAGGCAAAACCCAGAAAAAGAAATTCTAGAAGGTTTTTTGGCCTAAAAGAGGTTGGCGCTCTGTTGCCAAAGGCAAGGAGCATTATAGCGCTCTGTGAAAGGTTATGGGGAAGCGATGGCGCTCTGTTAACACTAGGATAGGGGCGCCAAGGTCTAAAACTCCCAAAAATGTCAAGAAAATCAAAAAAATGTAATTCAATTTCGACAATTATGCTGAGTGTGATGGGGTAAGGAGACAATCAGCTCATGAAACCAATCAAAAGAGGAGTGAACCATGTTTGAAACAATCAAGGTATGGAACAAGGTAAATGAGGAGAAAATCAAAACAAGAAGTTTCGATTTGAGGCTAATCTCCCCAGTGGAGTCACCAGTTTCTGTTGTAAGAAAATCTCCCTGCGGATAGGTAGATCGCCTCTGAGAGCTTGACCCTAACTCTAGACAGAAAATGATTAACGTGGACACTGACTTCCTTTCAAATCTATCTAAGATAACACATGGGAAGGAAGGATGACAGAAGTACCTCTTTATCGACGTTTGTCCCTGCACGCTCCTAGTTGCGCTTCGATCCTTTGCTTCTCGCTGGATCCTGTGGACAGAACAAGATATGACCACTTTATACTCTATTGATATTAGCTTGAAAATAGATCTATCAGTTAATGATAAGTTCGTGTAACATTAGACACAAACTAGAAAGAAACAGGCCAAGCGTGTCATATTGATGAGAATAACGATAGCAGTACTTACAATCATAGATGCGAATGCGACAGCTTCGTCGAGTCCTCTTCGTCTAACCCTTGCCTGAAAGATCCACAACCTGGACAACAGCAGCTTCATTGATCACTCTCCTTTGGCTGACTGTGTATTTTCTCCAAGATCATAAGTTTCATACTAGCAGTTCTTCCCCCTTTCCACCATCATAGAGTCTGCTTATATAGGTTAAGAGGAGCTTAACCTCTTGAGTTATCTTTAGAACAAGTTGGGAACTTCCTCCTCAGATTAGGGATCTCTTGATGAAACCAAGAATTCAAACACAACTACCTCCTAATCTCGAAAGATCCTCCCCTTTTTCTCCTCAACGGTCCAACTATTGCCCCAAATTAGGCAGCGCTCCATTAGAAGGGGCATCAAAGCACTGTAGCGCTCCCTGGTAAGCTATGGAGGGGCGCCAGTGCTCTCAAGATGAGCAGCGCTCTTTCAGAGGGGGCAGGGGAGTGTTATAACTCTCCCTGAAGCATTGTAGGGGAGCGCCAGTGCTCCTAGAGCAGATATAGAGGAGCGCTCCCCCTCAGAACCTCTGTTTCAGATCTCTCTTCAGGTGTCAAGAGTTATTTGACTTCAGTAAACCATTCCTTCTCCTTCAAACCAAGCACATGAGATGTTTTAAGTGTCACCTTAGTGTCGTCGGCATGGCAGTATGCTCAAACATCATTTGCGACACTTGCGACCAACTTGCGACACTTGTGAAAGTTGTAAGGAAGATGCGACACTTACGACAATTGAGAGGAACATGCGACACTTATCCAGCTGAGTAATTTTGACGTGTAACACTTATTATCCATGGGCATGTTTGTAATGTTTATTAATGGATTGTGCTATCTGATGTGCTAACTCATTTTATATACCGTCACTATATACTTGCATCGCTTGTTTGTCTAGAACTTCTTGCAAGTGTAAAGCTTTGGTTCAAAGTGCTCAATAGTGGAAAAACATCAAACGATTGGATCGAGGTAGGCTTCTTCCTCGTATTGCACATTAGTTTATATAGCACATGTTGGAATTGAGTTGATTTCTGCAGTCATACCTGTCTGTTGTGGTTTACCCTTGGCCATAGAGAGTTTTTCCCTTGTAACACCATGCTCCACATCCTACGATCTAAGACTCAATATTGACCCTCCCTCGTCCTCTCTAGCTCCACAGCTTCTACAAAATAGGTCTTACAGAAAAACATTACCTATCGCATCAACTCATGCGTAACTACAATAATCAGAACCGAACAACACAAAATCCAACCCCCTATGATACCTATGTATCATTATTTATACATTTCAGGCTCTTCAGTCATTTACAATACATTACCAAAACCCTAACCCTATTGTCATTAGGTATTCCTTCCATGCGTGTGTGATGTTCTTCCTTCTCATTGTTGCTTTCCTTGCATGCACGTGTGTTGTGTTTCCTTCCAGATGTCGCTTCACTCGTGCATGCTTTCTTTCCCAAAAACACCATGCTTTTCCACTTTGGCCTTTGGCCTACCTCCAATAGGTCCCCAACATTGACATGTGGCTCATCCCAAGCCACCTATCCTTTGTGTGCTTCTTCGAACTCCTTGGTGATTGCTTGGAACTTTTTCCTGAGTTATGTTGCTTGTGTATGCACCTGCGCAGTATTCTCCTTGAGTGTGTCCACTATATGGAGTAAAATTTCATCATTGATCAGTTCAACGCACTCTGCCTGGGTCTATGCTATATGTGCCTTGGCCTCCTCTACTTGTGCCAGGACTTCTGCTACCAATTCCTGCAATGGTTCCATTTGAGCCTGTCGCTCCCGTTTCTGTGTTTGTGTGGTAGTGAGCTCGACCTGTCATTTCTTCATCTCTTGTGTTCCCTTGACGTGTTATATAATTGATACTATCTTCTGCCTCTGTTTGAGTTATTGGATCATTGGGTTGATCCTTTCTTCTTCCTTCTCCCACTTTTGGACCTGTTGATCCTCCTCTAACTTTGTCCAAAGATGCATTGCTTTATCGAACAAGTCAGTTGTTGTGTTAACCTGCTACTCTATTTCCTGCAGTTGCGTTGTTGCTTCCTGCTTCCTTTGCTCCTTGACCGCTGGTGGAGTGGTAGGTATGAGCTTCTCCCAGAGATTCTTGATCTCCTTCTGGTATTGATCGATTTCCTGTGCAATCCGATCAATCTTTTCTACTGTTGTGATCTCATCCCTTTGCGCAGCCTGTGGAATATTCTCGTAAGTTCCTACCACTTTCTGCTCCAATCCTTTTGTGAGCTCCCTTTCCTCCTGGGTCTCATATTTATCTTGCTCATAGACTACTTATGGCGCGTCCCATTTCTTTGTTGCCTGCTTCAATTCGGTTAAGTGTTTGCAAGCGAGATTGTACCTTGTGGTTTACACTAACCTTCAACCAGTGTAGTGCCCCTAATGGTATTCTTGTCAACACAAGTTGGATTTGGCTTAAGTCCTTCAAGGGTATCTACCCCACAATCTCGTCCATGCATAGCATACTAGGGTTGATATGGAATGTTACGCATGGTTGCACTATTCCCTGGACTAGCTCTCGTTCCTCTTCTTGTACTCTTCCTTCTGGTTGCGGTGCTAATGGTTTGAGTCCCATGTTACTTGCTATCTACCCTTCCCCAATCTGCTTGAGGAGTTGTCACATGTCTGCCAATTGTGCTTCAATCCTATCCCTGTGGTGTGTCGCATCGTTGAATTCCTCAAATAAACAATCCTAGACCATTTGGGCTATCATTTCCCCATTGTCCTCCATGATCGTATACTCTGGCAGTGTTCTTTCGGCCTTTGATTTCTTGTGCACGCCTCCCATCTACATGGCTGGCATCTTATTTGCCCCTGTTGTTTGTGGGTTGGACCTTGCTTCGATCTCTTGCGCAGGCTCGACCTGTTGTTGTTGCTCCGTGGTCGGCTGTGTCTTATCCTTCTTTCCATTCTAGGTCCCTATCTTCATTGGCCCTTCTTCTATCTGCATTGTTTTTCCCTGGCCCATTCTAAATCTCTTGGGCACTTGGATTTCTTTCGGTTAGGTTTCTTCCTGCTCTGCCTCTTCTTCTACTGTCGTTTCTGACACTTCCTGGGTGATGGTTGGAATCCTCCATTCCTTGTCCCATTCGTTGATGACCATGTTGATGTCACCCTCTGTTATATAGTAGCGCATCTACAGTCACTATTTAGCCGGATCCTTCCTTGCTTATATCCACATTGCGTGTCGCGTGGCCTAGAAATTGGCAATGTCCACATATCGCGTGACAGCTTCTGGTGTTATTCTCCGCACCTTGGAGATGGATTCTTGTAGGTCGCATAGGTATCCCTCAAAGATAGACCCGTTCGCCTTTTTTCTCCGCAACTCTGGCCTGGCTCTGAGCAACATATATATTTCCCCTTGATTTGGTTTGGTTCTAGTGCCAAAAACTATGTACCTTGGCTCTCTCTATCCCATGAAGGCTATTAGTGTGATCAGCCATGAATAGTGGAACTATGTTCCTAGATCTTGTGCATCCTTGCAGTCATCTAGGAATAGGTTCAAGAGGTACGGTGCCCACCTCATTGAGGTTCCTTCTATGCATTGAGTTGCAACTGCAACAACCCCAGCTGGGACTTCCTCCCTGCGGCATTTCCTTAGCAGCTTGCAGGCTAATAGTTTTGTGCCCAATTGTGTGGCTGTGTCGTTGATCCTCTTGATAATGATCCTTCTTGTCCCCCTGTCGGTGCCATACTTCTTCTTCATCTCTTATGCTAGTGATTTCTCCTCGGTTTTGTCATCAAAAAACAGCACGGGATTCATGCCCCAAATTGGTAACCCTGTTATTTGTGCGATAAGCTCAACATCTATTGAGACACGTTTGTCTAACCATATGTCCCCACCATGCGTGACTGCTAGCAGTTGTTTGAAACATGCGGTCGCATGTTGACCCCTACCAAAATGTGGTAGATCTACGAGACCTAAAATTCATGTCTTCTGCAATCTGGTTTCCCATTGGAGTGGTTGATTAAGTGGTTACCCAAACCGACTCGTGCCCACCATCTCCATGTATACTCATTTTGCAAGTTCTGAGAACTTGTCTTCGTTTGCTATGTCATGGTCTGAGTATTTGAGCTTCCCGGTGTGACCCATTAGATTTGGTCCTACCTGTACCGGCCCATCTAGTATGCGTGGTAGAACAATTTCTTCTATCGGTTTCTTGCGAGGTTATCTGGGTATCTATATCATGTCTTTCTTCTGTTGTGGTTGCTGGCTCGAAGTTCCAGCAGTTTTCGACCTTTCCTCAGTATACCGTTCTGGCCCCGCTGAGACATTTTCAACCCTATCCCCTATTGGGTGGTATAATATTGTTATTTGGGACTCATCTAGCTCCACTGTTATTGTCGGGTTTAGCGTTGTGCCATTGACTTTCAGAGCTGCTTATGTATTCTCTGGTTGCACCTCCTTCAGGGTTTATGCTCCCTAGTTCTACGGCTCATGTACTTCTATCGGTATGTCTGTATGTTGGCCCTCCGGTGCTAGTTGTTGGATTTCTTCCAGTATGGGTGTTGAGTGCACCAATGTTGTTTCCGGAGATGGGATATCGTCGACATTGACGATATCTAGTGGTTGTTGTTCACCTTCTCCCACATATCCTCGTGACCTAGCGTGAATTCTGTTTTTCCTAGCGGTCTGGCTTGCTTCTGCTTGCTTGGGCGGTGAATGTCGAATGCTTGTTGGCTTCGAACGGTCTCTATGATCTTTGTGAAATCTCTCTGTTCTCTTTAACCTCTGTCGTTCTTTGTTTGTTCTCTTTTCGTGAATAGACTAATGGCTCCCTCGTCTGTGTGTTGTATGGCTTTCCCATGAAGCCTGTCGAGGATGCTTCCTTGATTACGAGTTTAATGCACCTTAATTATTGGTTCAATGCATCTCCAGTGGTTTTGTACTTGCCATTACTCTTCCTTGCCATCTCCAATTGGTGAGTTTAATGTGGCGTCCCATCGGTCCTTGTCATCCTTTAATTCCACCTAGTGTTGTCATGTCGTCCTGCTTTTGCCGACTTTACCTTTTCCTGCTCATTTCCCTTTTTTTTGTGACTGTTGTCCTTCTCCTTGCCAATTTTGTGTTTCTATCTTTCTATAGCCTTTCTACCTCTGGCGCACTATGGTTTTTTCCTTTTGTTTCTTTTCTTTTTCCATATACTGTTTTTTTTTTTTTTACTACGCGATGGATGGTTGATTGTCCTTGTACAGCTTCAGTCAGCTCCCATTAATCATCCCTTTGATTTATGTGCCTGATAAATCTCTTAACTGTATAGCTCCTCCATCTGTGATAGATTTTACTTGGTATGGTCCTAACCAATGCGTTCTGAGCTTTCCCGGGTGCTGAAATGATTTGTTGTCGTACATCAGTACAAGATCTCCTTCCTTGAATGTTTTCTTCTTGATGTGTCTATCGTGCCAAGCTTTATCTCTTGCTTTCTGAACTTGTTGGTGGAATCCTGCTAAGATCTGGTCTTCCTCCATGGTCATTAACTAATTTAGTCTCTCATGTATTGTGCCTCATTCTATCATTCTTGTAATTGTTGCTACGCGCAAGCTTGGTACTAGAAATTATAATGGCACCACTGCTTCTTGTCCATAAACTAGTTTAAATGGTGTGTCCCCTGTCAAATTTTTTCACGTAGTCCTATAGGCCCATAATATTGCTTTTATTTTGAGATCCTAGTCGTTCCTATTGACGTTACAGATCTTTTTCAGTGCGTTCTCCAGGATTTTGTTAAATGCTTCCACTGTGTCATTCACTTGTGAGTGATATGGTGTGCTCTTTTGGTGATGGACTTCAAAATCTTCAGTCATCACGCTGATGGTGATGTTTATGAAGTGCATGCCTTGGTCGCTCATCAGAATTCTTGGGCACCCAAATCTAGTGATTACTTGTTCAAATAAAAAATGTGTTGTTGTTTCTATGCTACAATCCTTCACTGGTGTGGCTTCCACCCATCTGGTTAAGTATTCCATCGCGGTGATGATGTACCTTGCTCCTATTATTTTTGTTGGTGGGTTGATTGGTCCCATGAAGTCTATTGCCCACTTGTCGAATGCATGTAATGTTACTTGTGGTTGTAATGGAATCTTATATCTTATGTTGGGTTTGCCTACCCTTTGATAGACATCGCATGTTTGAAAGTATTCCTTCGAATCTCTGTGAATCGTTGGCCACCATAGTCTTGAGCGCAAGACCTTCTGTGCGGTAGATTTACCTCCATAATTCCCTCCTTCTATTCCCTTGTGGGCTTCTGCTAAGATTATTGTTCTTTCTTGCTCTAACATGTATATTTGCAAGATGTTGTCTGCGCCCATCTTATATAGATGTCTTGCAATCAGTTGATAGTCGACGGCACAGACTACCAAGTTATTCTTCTGCATGGTACTATACTCTTGCAGCACAGTACCTGTGCTCAAGTACTAAATGATATCTGCGAAGTATTCATTAATGACCTGAACTGAGAATAGTTGTGCATATGGAAAGTTGTCTTCTAAATTTGTAGTTTCTTCTCCATTTGTGACCCTTGCTAGGTGGTTAGGTCCGGCATTTAAATTCCCTGGTTTGACGATGACTTCAAAGTCAAATTCTTGGAATAGTAGTAACCATCGATAGATTCTCCCCCACAACACTAGCTTGTTGACTAGATATTTCAGGGTTGAGTGATCTGTGAACATCCTAAAGTGTTTTCCCAATAAGTAATGTCTGAACTTTTGCAGTGCATAGACCATAGCTATCCCTTCTCTTTCTGTCGTGTTATATTTATATTCTGATTCGGATAGTTTTCTTCTCGCAAATGCTATCGGGTGATCCAAGTCCCCCGCTCCTGGCTGCACCAAGATAGCTCCAAGTGTAATGGCTGATGCATCTAAATGTACATGGAATGCCTTCTCCAAAGCTGGAAAGACTAATATCAGCTCGGTGACCATCTTTTCCTTTAGGGTATCTAGACCGTGCTAACACTCGTCATTCCACTGAAATTTTGTATCCTTTCTTAGCATATTTTCCATTAGTGCAGTAATCTGTGCGTAGCCTTTGATAAATTTTATGCAGTAACTTGTGTGCCCCAATGTCACTCTTAGTTGTCAAACTATTTTTGGTGGTGGTAGGTTAACAATAACTATGATCTTTGCAGGATCTACTAATAACCTTGTTTGCATACTATATGGCCCAATAGTATCCCGAACGGTGTTCCGAATATACATTTCTTTATATTCAGTGATATATGACATTGTCTGCATCTTTCCAACATTAGTCGTAAGACTTCTACATGGTCTTTCAACAAATTGTAGATTGTCCAATCATCCAAGTATACTTCAAGGAACTGGTGGATGAATTCCTTAAATGAAACAATGAATACTCTGGAAAATATTGTTGGTGCATTCTTCAGTCCAAATGGCATGACTGTGTACTAATACAATCCCCATTATGTTGCAAACGTGGTCTTGTATCTGTCTTATTGTGCTATCTTGATCTGATGGTATCCTAAGAATCCATCATTGAATGAGTAGACTCTGTGCCCTCCTACGTTCTCCAACACTTCATCCGTGAAGGGTGTAGGGAATGGGTCGTGTAGGCATGCATCATTCAACTTTTGCAAGTCGACGCATATCCTAATCCCTCCTTGTTTCTTGTCTTGTACTACCATCAGGATTATCCATTATGATTCTTCGACTGGTTCTATGATTCCATATTCGAGCATCATGTCAATCTCAACTTTGACTTTCTGATTATATATGGGGTTCAATCTATATGGTCATTGTCTGATCGATCTCGCCTCTGGTCTGAGTGGTATCTTCATCTCTCCTAACTCTCCTACTATGTCCTTCATATCTATAAATGTTGTGGGGAACAGGTCGTTGTATTCATGCAATAGATCTATTATGCTTTCCATTGTTTATTCATCCCAGTAATCTCTGATGTTGTCCATTTTGGGATGCTCGGTTGTCCCAATGTTCACTTTTTTTACTTTAATCGACGCGGAAATGACTTTTGATTCTATGGGTGGGCCTTCCACATCTCTTTCGCCTTCTGCTTCTTCAATCTGAATATCGTGCTTCTTCAATCTGAATATCACGCGGGTCATCCTCATCCAATGCTTCCTCTTGCACGTGGTAACATGACAACAATTCCTTGACTGTTTGTTTATTTTGTTGTTTCTCTTATGTGATAAGTTTTATTTCTTGTGCTTGGATGAATATCACTCCTCTTATCTTTTTGAGAGCTGCATCTATGTTGGGGTTCTAATGCTCAAATGAGAAAGTCACTGTGAAATTTTGTTGCAATGTCATCCATATCATAGTTCCTTTGCGCAATTCTTGGTCTGTATACCAGTTCGTTGGTATGCCCTCTAGAGTGTGTATGAAGTAATGAGGCCATTCCTCTAGAGGTGTCATTTTCCATGGCATTCTACACTCCTTCAAGTGCTCTGCAGGTGTTCTTTGTCCATCATACTTCTGTTTTTTGTTGGTTTTTTGTTCTGTGCCAAACCTTATGCACAGTAACCGCTTACATTGGTACCAGTCTATGATCATTGCTTTGTGTGCGCCCCACCATCTTGCAGGTGCGGCCTTGAGTGCTAGATCAAGTGCTAACAATCTCTGGTTCTCTAAAACTTCATCTTCATAGTGTGATAAGAATGTTTCCAAATTGTTTACTCCATGGAAATTGGGTGGTTCTCTGATTTTTGTGCCTACCCATCTTATGGCGCATTCTATTCTTGCACATCTCCTCATGGATACTTCATGTAGCCTTTGTTGCCAATTCTCTAAACTGGTGTTTGAAACTGTTGCACAGGAAGTAATGCTCCACCAATTGAGTATATCATTTTCAGTTGGGTTGACATAATCCTCATCGCGTGCAGTTTCTCAATACAACTGGTTGATTTCCTCTAAGTCCAAACAAGTAGGTTCTACAAACCTCTCTCCTTCTGATGGGTCTAATGGCGTGATGACTCTATATGTAATATCCCCTGGTAGAGACCCAATTGTAATTATGAATTGTAAATATATTGGATAGGCTGGTGAGCCGAGTTATAATAATCTAGGAGGCTTATGTGATGCTAATGCCAGGAGCTTGTTTTGTATATGTAATTATGCAAAATCATTAATAAAATATAAACATCGTTGTGTGCAGACCGACCATGAAGAAAGAGTGATAGGGGACTAAGCTTCCACAAGGTTGGGTAAGGGAGGAGGCTAAGTGTGTGGGCCTAGGGGCTAAGCTAGGGGGTGATCCAGGTGGATATTAGTGTCCACCCACCTTTTCCGACTGGCTCAAAATAGTTTTCTGACAATTTTGGCAATTTACTATTTTTAGCAAGTTTTAACTTCTGGGGCCATTTTGAGGGCCTAAATGAAGGTTTTTTTATATAGAGGTTCTCAATGATATTCAAAGGCATAATTAATCCCCCAAAATGAATCTTTTCGATGATACCTTTCCAACGAGCTATCACACGCCTAAAACGGAGATCGTATGCAAAAGTTACGACCCCGGGAAGTTGATGTACTAACTTACCCAAACGGGGCCCACTTGACTTTT
>JZKD02S1797624.1:78235-88806 GCA_000966675.3 Picea glauca
TTGGTCATCTGGGATTTACTTTTTCAAAGAAGGGATTTCCAACATTTCATGAATCCTTTTAACCTTTTGTAAGATATAGGCCATACTAGTGCTCAGGTTGGTCCTATTATTGTCAGGTTTTGGAAAACGTTGGGGTATATTGCCAACATACACCTGGGGCTCTTCAAGCTTTACCCTTGAGTTCTCATTTGTTTGGCCAAAGTATTCAATCCTAGGCTTCCTCATGTCTTGATTTTCTTGGATTTGACTTGGCGTGAACAAGGTGAATATGGAATCTAAAAAATTAGGTTTCTCGTTAGTAGCCTTTGGGTGATAACGTTCAAAATAGGAGTCCTTGCATGACTAGGGTTTAAGATCATTTTCTTGTCTTGCAACATTTTGTAGGTTCAAAGTGTTCAGACAAATTTATTCTCTTGGAGCATGGGATTTTATTGTTTGAGGAGGTCTCATAGAAAGTGGCTTTTGGATTTGTGATAGTGACCTTTCTAATTGAATGATTCTTTCAGAGATACTTAGATCCTCAAAGGATTCATGTTGTTTTGAAAAATTTAAGGCATCTCTCATGTTTGAGAAACATGTGCTCCATTTTCTATGGAAAGTATTGCTTTCTATCTCTAGAATCTTTGGGAGGTCATGCTCTAATCCTCCCACTCTTTCCTTATTTATCTCCCATATATCATCACTGTTCAAAAAATTTCCCTGATGGATGGCACTCTCGAACTTAATATTTTCCTCAATCTGGTAGGAAACATCTTGAGCTTATTCTAGGGTCTTAGGTAATCGATCCTTGAGGGTAAATTGTAAAGTTCCCTTATATGAGTTAAGGTAATGTTGGAGAATAACGCTCTTTGGGAGAAAATCGGGTTGAAGTTTGCTAATAAGAGAGTTGAACCTATCATTGAATTCCCTAACGTCTTCGTCTGTTTGTTTGCAAACTTCGAGGTATTGAGAGTAAAAGGAGGCCATACTTTCTTTTTTACAGCACCTGTCCTTGAAAGAACGTTCAATATCTTCAGGGGTTTTGATGCTTCCATTTGGGAGACCATTAATCCATCCTCTGGCACTCCCGGTGAGTGAGCTTGAAAAAATCATCATGAAGGTGTCAGGGTGTTCTTCTCCTAATTGGTGAAATTCATATCCCTCATAAAACTTATCCCAGTGTGAGTTTCCATAAGATCCTACTTCTCCCGAGAACTTAGGTATCTAAGAATCAACCTCTTTGGGGAGATCATGTAATCCTCCTTGGGTGTTTGTTAAGTCTAAAGGGCCAAAGAGTTCTTTGTGAGACCATTTAGGAGGTTTTACAGAGGTAATATAATTTACAGGGGTAATAGGGATTACAACAGTAGAAGAGAGTGTGTACTGACGTCCACTACATGTCGTCATTTGTGAAGTCGCCGGATAATTTTCTTGAAATTATCAAAGGAACGAGGGGATCACCTTTAGTGGAGTCTCCAGGTAAGCTTTGTAAAGTAAAAACTTTTGAGGAAATGTTTACCAAAAAGTGTCGTCTTTGAGGGAAATTGACTCAGTTTTCCCCGACAACGGCGCCAAAATGTTATCGCACAATTTGTACTTTGATCAAAGGAAAGGTTAATGGAAAGCAAATTGAAGAAACTGGAGACTATCCTATCACTATCACCTCGATAGGAAGCCTCTTTCTATTTAGGGTTGATGGCCCAGGGGAGACATCCCCAATGACCTGGGGGTTTGAGAAGGCAAGGTCAAGAAGTCTATAAAAAAGTTCCCCTCTCACAAGTTACCACTGATCAGAAAGTCCCGGGGTTTTAACCAATGAAGTAGTGAAATATGAAGATGTACTTGCTCGGAATAAAGCAATAAGAAAATATATCTTTCGCAAGTAAAACTTGTTGTTAGCATTTCATAAAATGACAGAATTTCTCAATAAAAGCAATTGGCTGATATAATGGTGAAGTAAACAAAAATTTATAGCAACAATATTTATAAGACAATACTTCACTATAAGTGCCTTAAAATAGCTCCAAATATTCTTAAAATAATCAATCATTAACATCATAATACTAGCATTTATCATAAGCAAGTAAGGCAATGCATTAATCAACTTTTTAAATTGTTTTTAGATACTTTTAGTGCTACAAAGTATGGTTGTAGCTTACTTTGGTAACAACAACAACAAAGTTAGTAGGTTAAGCTATTCTAATGTTAGAAGTGGTTAGTAGAAAGCTTAAGGTGTAGGTTTTGATAGTTGTTTTGATCAATCACTTGATAGGAAGTCTTATATTAGTGCCTTTAGGGAAAATGGAGTCTAATAGGTGGCATAAAATGTTGAAGGAAAAGATGATAATCAGAGAGCCAAAGACAAGAGAGATTAATAGTTGAAGTGTCGGTAACCCAAGGCTTCAAGTACCAAACCCTAAGGGGAAAATAACTACTACGGTGTAGGTAACCCTAGGCCTTAGTAAATTTTCCTCCCTCTTTAACTCAAAGATGAAGAAAATGACGGCTAAGATGAAGAAATAAGTGCTAGGGTGTTGCAATGGCAAGGCCCTTAGCAATAGCTTCAAGGAAATCGTCTTCTTGGCAAAATCTAGTAGGTAAAAGCTCTTAAAGCTAAGACAATAACATGTGCTAGGCTTCCTAGGTTTTTTAAGTAAGCAATTTCATAATCTTAATGTAAATGCAAGATCGACATAAGTATAACCATTCAATGAAGAAGAATTGAAGAAATTTCACTTAAATTAGTCCATAATCATCAAGAATAAATCCTAGTTGAACACTTCCACCAAGAAAATTGCCAAAATAGTCCAAGATTAGCCTCGTCCAACAAGTGTGCACTAAATTTCAGTCATAAAACCCTAAGTAGGCTGCAAATTTCAGACCTCACTAAGTGTGAGTGAAAGATCATGAAAAATACAAGAGTAAAAACCCTTATTTATACAATTTCAATGACCAAAATTAGGTAAAAAAGGTCGACATGGCCAGTTTACATGTAATATCTAGTTTTTACATTAAATGACATAATAAAACCCTAAATCAAGCAGAAAAGGGGACGTCATGCCATTTTAGGGTGACGTTAGGCCTTTTTAGGGCAACGTTGGCCTCCAGGAGCAAAACTTTAGGCCTCCTTGGGCCTCTTTATCAAACCACACGTGCCACTTAGCACACAACTGCCTTCAAAGTGTCTAAAATGTTGGGTGACATCATGGCCCTTCTAAGGCTTACATCATAGTGATAAGGGCAAGACCCCCATGTGTCCAAGCCTGCCAGACTGTCTCTGGTGGAACGTCCTCCTCTCTCTCCAGTGCAAACCGTTGATATGTCTTTGCCCTTGGCTGGGGTCTCAACATCCATCTGGTGGGATTTTATCCCTATGGAGGTCCGAATTAATCATCTCGCCATGTGTACCTATCCATCAGGTATGGCTCTGCAATAAGAACAAGTACACCCTCCATGGGATCACAAGTCACATGGATCATAGCAATGTCAATCACATCTAATAATCAACTTATTTAAAAATGTGCATGAAACCCCCTTTCCTAGACAAGTGCTCAAAGACGTTATGATATTCTACAAGCCAGGTTTGGAGGGGACGCTAGAATATCCTATTGGGCTAGATCTCATTGGATGTGGGATGTTTTCGGGTGAAGACAAATCAATGCCATGTAAGTGGATGAGGTGGTAAGGGATGTTTGAGCAATGGGTGCAGTGATGACATGAGAATGTATGCCTTACCTGTCGGTGGCTCTGAAGAGGGTGAGTTGCACCTTGTCATGGATGCAAATGTTTCCAAGACCATTCATGCCTTTTTTCTTTTTATCTTATTGCTTTTTCTTTCAAGAGACTAGTTAGGGGACACTGCCCTAGCGTGGTGACATGTGGTGACATTGTTACCCACAAGCATTTCACGGAAATGAGAAGGTTGGCTTGTGATGAGACCCCCTTTCTCTTGGCTATGCCACCAAGAGCCACTACCTTGGTGTGGTTACCAACTGAATGGTAGTGTCATACCACTACATGCCCATGGACCTAATAGGTTGGCTTGTGATGAGACCCCCTTTCCTCCAACTAGTTCTTGATTTTGTTATATTTTACAGGTCCCTTTGTTTCTTGTTGAGAAGCCTTTTGTTTCCTTCTTGGGGATCCCTGGGCGAAGCATCTAAATGTTTCATTCTTTGGATTTTATCTTTTGCCATCTACTTTTACCCTCTGGGCCTTTAGCCCCTTCTTCCCACAAGGAAAGGTACAACGCTTTGCTAGCTTTCCAAACCCAATGCCCAAACGAGTGTATGGGATGGATGAGAGGGAAAAAGATGAAAAGTGGTAAGTATGGTGGGAACGGACGATGACCTTTCATGAAGCTCCCTAGTGGCAACTCAAACCCTATGGGAACCAACGTACTAGGGCATCATGTCATTCCACCCATGTGTGGGCAAGTGGAAAGGCATAATGTCCAAGCACACGTTAAAAGTAAAAATAATTAAATGCACATATTCAAATGTTTTGAGAATCATAGTGACACATACCATGATACCTGGACTCATTACCTCATGGAGCAAGACCCACTGTTGTTGAAGGACCAGGTCGATGGGATGGATGTTGCAATTGTTGACAAGGTGTAGGCGCTAAATAAGAAGAAGGATGGGCCCTCCAGGTCCATGCTCAAGTTGATTTGGCTCTCGGTACTCCATGTCTAGGACCTATGGGCCTCGAGACATAATCTCCTTAGATATCCCTAGGCTAGGGGATAACATCTAGCTCCAACTCTGGGACATGTGCTCACTGTAGAGAGGATGAGAACCTCAACATCTCTAGCATAACCCATGACCTACTTAATCTCAACAAAATATTATTGTTAATCATTTGGGGTGGTGATATCACCCCTGACTCATATATAATATAGAAAATGAAAGCAAGCATATATACAAATGGAAATACAACTACTCTAGCATGAAATGTAGATGGTATATACAATGAATGCAAATGCCTACCTACTTACTTGTACTTACCTGTGAAGTCAAGTCTCTACCCCCTGATGGGGTTTGAGGAGGTGCCTGTTAACTGGTAATGGGTGCTTTCTTCCTTCTAATGTAAACAAATAGTAGGCATCATCAACTGACTTTCTTCCAACTCTGAAGGGTCCAAGCCAAAATTGTGCACTTCTCTTGACATTAGTAGGCTCTCCCTTCTTTATGTCCTACATCTAGACTGTATCTCCCTCTTTGTAATCCTTGGTCTTGAATCTGGTTATTTCTTGTACAACCTTGGTGTACTATCTTAAGGGAGGAGGGTGCGGTTATCCTGTGAAGACTTCTTGCTCGAATGGCTTGATCGACATGTCATCTTCTTCTTTATTTAATAATTTGACAGTCCCAACTTCTTTGTCCTTGTATTTGTCTAGGAGTTGTTGATACTCTTGCTTCTTTGGCCATTGTATCTGATCGAAGTCTTCCTCTGAAGTGAAAGGCAAATCATCAAGGGAAAATACAAGAAGACTTTCTTTGGTTGGCTCATGTGTTTCACTAGTTCCGATATTATCCCCTTCCCATTCGACGAAGCCAACTCCTTTCCTTCTAAACCTTATCAAATAGTCATCTTCTTCTGTAGAAGAATAATCATCCAAGTCTTCAGAGATGTCAGATGCATCGTCAGGATAATCACCCCAATTTGTATCTCTTTCTTGCTCTAGAACGATGGGGCGAGATCCCACCAAAGCACTATCCCTTATGTATGTTTCGTGCAAATGCAACACCTCGTCATTACCTAGTGCAATATTGTTCTCGTGATTGCCAGGAATTTTCTGGTCACCCTTTCCCTTAGTCCCTGTTATCTCACTAATATTGTATTCCTCTGTCAAGGGAAGACTGCACCAACCTATTAATAAACATGGATCTACTTATGTGTAGTCACTATGTCCCTGAAAGGGGGTTTGCTCATTTTTCTCAAAATGACCAGTCTGTAATAGCGTGGAAGTTTTTTTGGACGATAGTTGGTCATCTCGGATTTGCTTTGTCAAAGAAGGGATTTTGTTAAGAACCTAAGACTGAATACAAAAGCACCACAACAGATATAAAAAAACACAACTTTATTATATCAAACCCTTGAGGTAGGGCAACACCATACAATGGATCCTATTATGGAAGGGATCCTCTCTTCTTCACTTGCCTCTTCGAGGGGGCATCCTCATATTGAGCTACCGCTCCAAATACAATAATTCTCTTCATGTCTCATTACATTGCTTGAACCCCTTTATATAGTGCTACCATCACCTAAGAACATTCTAGAGGGGGAATCTTCTAGAAGTAGNTCCCTTCCATAATAGGATCCATTGTATGGTGTTGCCCTACCTCAAGGGTTTGATGGTAATAAAGAAGATTTTGCATATTGTTCTTGTATATCTATTGTGGTGTTTTTGTATTCAGATATCTTTGGATCTATTGTGATATTTTTTATTCAGGTATTTGGTTCTTAACATATTTCCAACATTTCATGAATCCTTTTAACCTTTTGTAAGATATAGGCCATATTAGTGCTCAGGTTGGTCCTATTATTGTCAGGTTTTGGAAAATGTTGGGGTAGATTGTCAACATAAACGTGGGGCTCTTCAAGTTTTACCCTTGATTTCTCATTTGTTTGGCCAAAGTATTCAATCCTATGCTTCCTCATGTCTTGATTTTCTTGGATTTGACTTGGCGTGAATAAGGTGAATATGGAATCTACAAAAGTAGGTTTCTCATGAGTAGCCTTTGGGTGATAACGTTCAAAATAGGAGTCCTTGCATGACCAGGGTTTAGGATCATTTTCTTGTCTTGCAACATTTTGTAGGTTCAAAGTGTTCATACAAATTTATTCTCTTGGAGCATGGGATTTTATTGTTTGAGAAGGTCTCATAGAAAGTGGCTTTTGGATTTGTGATAGTGACCTTTCTAATTGAGTGATTCTTTCAGAGATACTTAGATCCTCAAAGGGTTCATGTTGTTTTGAAAAATTTAAGGCATCTCTCATGTTTGAGAAACTTGTGCTTCATTTTCTATGGAAAGTATTGTTTTTTATCTCTAGAATCTATGGGAGGTCATGCTCTAATCCTCCCACGCTTTTCTTATTTATCTCCCAGATATCATCATTGTTCAAAAAATTGACCTGATGGATGGCATTGTCGAACTTAAGATTTTCCTCAATCTGGCATGCAACATCTTGAGCTTCTTCTAGGATCGTAGGTAATCGATCCTTGAGGGTGAATTGTAGGGTTCCTTCAAAGGAGTTAAGGTAATGTTGGAGAATAACGCTCTTTGGGAGAAAATCGGGCTGAAGTTTGATAATGAGAGTGTTGAACTTATCATTGAATTCCCTAACGTCTTCGTCTGTTTGTTTGCAAAGCACGTTGAACTTATCATTGAATTCCCTAATGTATTCATCTTCGAGGTATTGAGAGTAAAAGGAGGCCATACTTTCTTTTTTACACCACCTGTCCTTGAAAGTATGTTCAAGATCTTCAAGGGTTTTGATGCTTCCATTCGGGAGACCATTAATCCATCCTCTGGCACTCCCGGTGAGTGAGCTTGCAAAAAGCCTCATGAAGGTGTCAGGGTGTTCTTCTCCTGATTGGTGAAATTCATATCCCTCATAAAACTTATCCCAGTGTGAGTTGCCATAAGATCCTACTTCTCTCTATAACTTAGGTATCCAGGAATCAACCTCTTCAGGGAGATCATGTAATCCTCCTTGGGTGTTTGTTAAGTCCAAAGGGCCAAAGAGTTCTTTGTGAGACCATTTAGGAGGTTTTACAGGGGTAATAGGGATTACAATAGTAGAAGAGAGTGTGTACTGACATCCACTACATGTCGTCTTTTGTGAAGTCGCCAGATAATTTTCTTGAAATTATCAAAGGAATAAGGGGATCACCTTTAGTGGAGTCGCCAGGTAAGCTTTGTAAAGTAAATACTTTTGAGGAAAGGATTACTGAAAAGTGTCATCTTTGAGGGGAATTGACTCGGTTTTCCCCGACAACGGTGCCAAAATGTTATTGCGCAATTTGTACTTTGATCAATGAAAAGCAAATTGGTGAAACTGGAGACTATCCTATCATTGTCACCTCAATAGGAAGCCTCTTTCTATTTACGGTTGATGCCCCAGGGGAGACGTCCCCGGTGCCCTGGGGGTTTGAGAAGGCAAGGTCAAGAAGTCTATAAAAAAGGTTCCCTCTCACAAGTCACCACTAATTAGAAAGTCTCGGGGTTTAAACCAATGAAGTAGTGAAATATCAAGATGTATCTTTCCGTAATAAAAAAACAATAAAATATATCTTTTGCAAGTACAACTTGCTATTAGCACTTCATAAAACCACATACTTTCTCAATACAAGCAATTGGCTGATATAATGGTGAAGTAAACAAAAAATTATAGCAACAATATTTATAAGACAATACTTCACAATAACTGCCTTAAAATATCTTCAAAATGACCAAGAATAATCAATCATTAACATCATAATACTACCATTTATCAGAAGCAAGTAAGACAATGCATTAATCAACTTTTTAAACTGCTTTTAGATGCTTTTAGTGTTGCAAAGTATGGTTGTAGCTTACTTTGGTAACAACAACAACAAAGTTAGTAGGTTAAGTTATTATAATGTTAAAAGTGGTTAGTAAAAAGCTTAAGGTGTAGGTTTTGATAGTTGTTTTGATCAATCACTTGATATGAAGTCTCAGATTAGTGCCTTTAGGGAAAATGGAGTCTATTAGGTGGCAACAAATGTTGAATGAAAAGATGATAGTAGGAGAGCCAAAGACGAGAGATTAATAGTTGAAGTGTCGATAACCCAAGGCTTCAACTACCAAACCCTAAGGGGAAAATAACTACTAAGGTGTAGGTAACCCTATGCTTTAGTAAATTTTCCTCCCTCTTTAACTCAAAGATGAAGCAAATGACGACTAAGATAAAGCAATAAGTGCTAGGGTGTTGCAATGGCAAGGCCCTTAGCAATAGCTTCAAGGAAATCGTCTTCTTAGCAAAATCTAATAGGTAAAAGCTCTTAAAGCTAGGACAATAACATGTGCTAGGCTTCCTAGGTTTTTTAAGCAAGCAATTTCATAATCTTAATGTAAATGCAAGATAAACATAACTATAACCATTCAATGAAGAAGAATTGCAGAAATTTCACTTACATTCATCCAGAATCATCAAGAATAAACCCTAGTTGAACACTTCCACCAAGAAAATTGCCAAAATAGTCCAAGATTAGCCTCCTCCAACAAGTGCACACTAAATTTCAGTCATAAAACCCTAAGTAGGGAACAAATTTTAGACCTCACTAAGTGTGAGTGAAAGATAATGAAAAATACAAGAGTAAAAACCCTTATTTATACAGTTTCAATGACCAAAATTAGGTCAAAATGTCGACATGGCCAGTTTACATGTAATATCTAGTTTTTACATTAAATGGCATAATAAAACCTTAAATCAAGCAGAAAAGGTGACGCCATGCCCTTTTAGGGTGACCTTAGGCCTTTTTAGGGCAACATTGGCTTCCAGGAGCAAAACGTTAGGCCTCTGGATCAAACCACACGTGCCACTTGGCACAAAACTGCCTCCATAGTGTCCAAAACAGTGGGTGATGTCATGGGTCACATGGGTGACGTCATGGGCCTTCTAAGGCCTACATCATAGTGAGAAGGGCAAGGTCTCCTCTCTCTCTGGTGCAAATCTCTAATCTGTCTCTGCCCCTGGCTGGGGTCTCAACATCCATCTGGTGGGATTTTATCCCTATGGAGGTTCGAACTAATCATCTCCCCATGTGTACCTATCCATCGGGTGTGGCCCTGCAACAACAAGTACGCCCTCCATGGGCTCATGAGTCACAAGGACCATAACAATGTCAATCACATCTAATAATCAAGTTATTTAAACATGTGCATGAAACCCCCTTTCCCAGACAAGTGCTCAAAGACATTATGCTATTCTACAAGCCAAGTTTGGAGGGGATGCTAGGATGTCCTACTAGGATAGTTCTTATTGGATGTGGGATGTTTTTGGGTGATTTTGGCGTTCAGAAGTCACTCCTGGATTGCTAGCAGGAGCAGAGCCTGAAGCCCATCAGTTTAATGTCACGGTTTGTTTAAAGGGTGATCAAATGGAGGAAAACTCAGAACGACACAATCTCAACTTGGAAACTAGACCGGGCATGCATGAAGGAGTGAGGTCTTGATAAACTCCAAACAGTGAGTTGTAACAAAGGGTGAGTAGGTGGAAGACTTGTTCAAGAAGGGTGCAAGATCTATCATAGACATCCGGTCTGCAACAGATGAAGAAGAAATGTATCCGAACACAAAATCCTTTTACATTCAAACACATATACCAGAGAATACAACGGTGCCACAACAAATCCTTTATCGCAACAAGATTGTTAAGTCCACGTGAATCTTTCACTGTGAACCCTCTAGCAAAGATGAAACAAAGATGGAAAAGAAAGGAGAATTGTTTGTTATGAACCAAGAAGTCTCAAACACAGAGGCATAACCAGGAAACCAGAGTATCGCTGAAACTTTACAGTCGGGAGCTTAGCTCTACCATCGATAGATACAAAAATGGCA
>JZKD02S1797624.1:88816-99141 GCA_000966675.3 Picea glauca
GGAGACAAAACCACTTACCCCGTGGAAGGATTTGGACAAGCCTCCATCAAAATGAAAACAAGTAACTATGTTCACTTAAGCAATGTTTTATATGTACCTGGTTTAGAAAAGAATCCTGTATCGATATCTTGCCTAGAAGACAAAGGAAACATAATAGATTTCATGGATGGAAAGGTGTTATCTTGGCATAAAGACTCCAGCATAGAGAATGCTAGGTTTATTGGAAGTCGTGAAGGAAATCTGTATAGACTACTAGAACATAATGAAGAAGCTCTCGTACATAACAAAGTCAACCCTAATGAGCTTTGACATAGAAGGTACGCTCACATCAACTATCAAGCATTACCTTTTCTCAGAAAGATGGTTGAAGGAATACCAAAATTGAAATCTACACATGAAGGAATCTGCAAGGGATGTGCCCTTGGGAAGAATATCAAGAAACCATTCCCAAGCAGCAACAACAGATCTAAGGAGATTCTAGATCTGATACACTCAGATGTTTGCTGTCCGATGCCAGTGAAATCTCTAGGAGGATCTTCTTACTACGTAATCTTCATAGACGACTATTCAAGAAAGACTTGGTTATATCTACTCAAGACAAAAGACGAAGTATTCAACAAGTTTCAAGAGTTCAAAGCAGAAATAGAAAATCTTGCGAATAAGAAGATCAAGACACTAATAACCGATAGTGGTGGAGAATACACATCAAAGGAATTCGTTGCATTCTACAAATCGACAGGGATTAGGAGGGAGCTGACTGTTCCTCATAATACTCAACAAAATGGTGTAGCAGAAAGAAGGAACAGATCTATCGAAGAAACCATAAAAGCCTTACTAAATGATAAAGGTCTATCCATGTTTTTATGGGGAGAAGCAACAATGACAACAATATATGTGCAGAATAGAAGTCCTCATCATATATTGAAGGACATGACACCAGAAGAAGTTTTCTCAGGTAAGAAACCTAATGTAGAAAATCTAAGAATATTTGGATGTCCTGTTTACTCTCACATTCCCAAGGACAAGAGGAATAAACTAGAACCTTCAGGAAAGAAAGGGATATTCGTGGGATACAGTGATTCATCCAAAGCTTATAGAATATATATTCCATAACAACACAAGATCGAAGTCAGTAGAGACGTAACATTCAATGAGAAGATGGTCTTAAGGAAATCCATAGAAGAAAATATAGAAGAATAAGATATTGAAGAACTTAATGAAGAAAGCACAAAAAACATAAATGACGAAAAGGAACTTCCTGATCATCCTATGGAGCCATGTGAAAACATTGATTCAGATATCATACCCAAGACCAAGAAAAGACCAGCTTGGCTTGAAGCTACCTTACAAGATGCAGAAAGACTCAAGGTTCCAGAAGGAACATTAAGAAAGAGTAAAATACCTAAAATATTCTCAAGTTATGCAACATACATGACGAAGCTTCTAGATGAAGAACCTACCACATCTGAAGAAGCAGTTCAAAAGGAACAATGGAAAGAAGCTATGATGGAAGAGCATCAATCCATTATGAAAAATGAGGTATGGGAAATCGTACCAAGACCTAAAGAAAAATTAGTGCTAACCTCAAAATGGGTGTACAAGATCAAACATGCAGCAGATAGAAGCGTGGATAAATACAAGGCAAGATTCGTAGCTAGAGGGTTCTCCCAGAAGGAGGGATAAGATTATGACGAAACCTTTGGTCTGGTGGCTAGATATACTTCCATCAGAGCTATCATATCTCTTGTTGCTTCCATGGGATTGAACTTACATCAGATGGATGTAAAGACAACTTTCCTCAAGGAAGCTATTGAAGAAGAAGTATATATTGAACAACCTCAAGGGTTTGAGGTACGTTCCAGAGACACTCACATTTGCAGATTGAAGAAAGCTCTATATGGACTCAAGCAAGCTCCAAGGGCTTGGTATGCCAGAATGGACAACTATCTAATGAGACTTGGTTTCTCCAAGAGTCATGTAGATCCAAACCTTTACTATATAGTCGTAGACAATGCACCTGTAATCCTACTACTATATGTTGACGATCTATTCATAACAGGTGAAGAGTCTCTCATTATCCAGTGCAAGAAAGAATTATCTTCTGAATTTGATATGAAAGATCTAGGTCTCATGCATTATTACTTGGGACTAGAGGTATGGCAGAAGTGTGGTGAAGTATTCCTTGGACAAGGAAAGTACGCAATAAAGATCCTTCAGAAATTTGGAATGATGGATTGTAAGTCCATGGACACTCCTATGAATGCGAATATAAGAAAAGTGAAAGTTCCAAATTCTGATCCAGTAGATCCATCTCTATATCGACAACTAATTGGGTCATTGATGTTTTTGGTAAATACTCGACCAGACATCTTCTTTGCCGTGAATACACTAAGCCAGTTCCAGGTGGAACCAAGACATGAGCATTGGATAGCTGCAAAGCATGTATTAAGATATATTCGTGGAACAATAAACTATGGTTTGATATATACCGCATCCAACAATATATAGCTTCATGGATTCATAGACTCAGATTGGGCAGGAAGTGCAGAAGATAGAAAGAGCACTTCAGGTATGTGTTTCAGCTTGGGCTCCGCTTTGATATCTTGGGGCAGCAGGAAACATAAGTTTGTCGCACTTAGCACAACAAAAGCAAAGTATATGGTAGAATGTGAAGCATGCACTAAAGCAATATGGTTAAGGAAGTTAATCTCCGATTTATTTGATCATATTCCAGAATTGACCATAATATATTGTGATAATCAGAGTTGTATAAGATTATCAGAACAACCCGTGTTTCATGAAAGGTCGAAACACATTGAGATCAAATACTATATTCAAGATAAAGTCCAGGAAGGAGAGGTAAAGCTCGAATATATCCCCATTGATGAGCAGACAACATACATTTTGACAAAACCTCTATCCAAAATAAAGTTTGCATATTTTCGAGAGAAGAAGGGGATCGTGGAAATAACTCCCTTAGATGAAAGGGAAGACTCTCCACGTTAGGAGGGAGCACTTAAAAATATTATTAAAACATTTATCTTTGTGATTGAAAAATAGTCCAGATTGGACAGATTCTTTCCTGTTCAGAAAGTGGATTGAGATTTCCGACGGACAACAATTTCCCATTGTGGTTAACATGGGAAATGGTCCAGATTGTTGATGTATCATAGACAATGACTTCCCATTGTGGTTAACATGGGAAATGGTCCAGATTGTTGATGTATCATAGACAATGAATTCCCATTGTGGTTAACATGGGGAGTGGTCTAGGACAGTCTCTCTTCTTGAGGGTTACTAAAGAAGACTGGCCCGCCTCGCCGGACAACGATTTCTCATTGTGGTTAACATGAGGAATGGTCTGTTCTGGAGGTTGATACATGAAAGTCTTTTCCTCTTGTGGTTAAAAGAGGAAATGGTTTGGACAATAATTCCTTAGGGTTTATACTTTCTCTCCAGGGTGCACTTTGATTAGTGTAGGAGGAATGGTCCAGGGTGGGGAATGGTCCAGGCTCAACAATCAGGGACATGCATTCCTTAGGGTTTATGCATTCTCTCTAGGGTGCACTTTGATTAGTGTAGGAAGAATGGCCAAGGGTGGGGAATGGTCCAGGTTCAGAAGACATGACAATTATTCTTCCTTGCTTGAGAAGAATAGTCCAGATATCTCATTATTCTATTCTGAGGGAAAATATTCTTTCATATCTCACAGACGTGAGTGAAAGATTGGCCCAGATGATTCATTTTTTTTTAATAATATTTTTCTGTGCAGGTTGGCATCAGATGATTGTTATGGAGACTACCTGTCTCCAGATAGTAGAGATATACTACTGTGGTGGATATGTTCCACTGTTTGTGACTATGTGTCACGGTTTGAGTAGTTGTGTACTACCATGGATAGACACAGTTGTGTTCTTTCAATTGATATTGTACCAGTTGTCATAGGAGATTATCCAGTTGGATAATAATGACGGTGCTCGTGATGCTACCAGTTGAATGGTCTGTTGTGCTCAAGACCATACCTCCCTAGCTAGGAGGGAGTGTTAATATTATGGTAGCTTCGGGAGGTATGAACCTCTATTTGTGATCTATGACGAGATTAGAATATTTCAGAAGGAAGAAAAGAAGTAAAGGAAACCCTAGACGAGATGTCGACTGCAGAAATATATTTAATATGAATTAATTAGTATCCAGAAGGAGAAGTCAGACCCAGTAAGCCTGCCGAATTACTATAAATAGGCGACAATTTCTCATTATACACATTCTTAGAATTGCAGAGAGCTAGTTGTGCGCACTGTAGTTGGTAGTTTTGTGTGCAAGTTTCTGGGGAAGAGTGTTGCGCTAGTTTCTGGGTGGGACTATTTGATCAGTTTTGGTTACTTTTCTTGCCTGGTGCATTAGCCTTGCTTGGCTATTGATTGCTACTAGTATTCTTCTCTATCAAGGTGAAGGTGCTCGGAGGGTGGCTTCGACCTATGGGTGGGTGACAAGGGTATTGTCAATGGTAAAACGAGCACAATCTTTCATATTCTAACATTGTCCACTCCTCCTACATGAACACTATTGCAACTCAGGTGTCCCAAAGCTAACTCCAAGCCTCCATACAAGAATCCATGTTACCCCATGTTGTCTGGGGCTTGATGCGCTCCTCCAAGATGCACACCACTCCTCCTCCTAAGTAGGGTGTTCTCCAAGCAAGTGAACCTCTCCATGTGGCCATCATGAAGGACGTCCCTCAAGTTGTCAAGAGAACTCCAACGCCGTAAGGAAGAATGCCAAGCAAGTACCCAATTGAGGTCAAGCAACCACTGAGCAAGCTATCAAATGTACAAATCCATCATAGACCATCTCCCATGTGTTAATCCATCTTGGATCACTTAGGGTTTGAACATACACCATGTACCCCAAGTCTCATGAAGCACCCCCAAACATGGTGCAAACACTTTTGGAGTAACTCGAAACCTAACACAAGAGCCCTATCAACAAATAGTGCCAAAGAATATCAGCCTAGGATAGATTGATTCGTCTACATTGTGAAAATATTGTTCAAAGCTTTGAAGGTACTTTCATTGGGTTGTTGCAACTACTCTAAGGATGAAGCATTTCGAGGAGGGTTGACATGTAACGAACATAAATCACATTATTTTTTTTAGACTAGGGGGATTGGTAACTAGAGAAAGTGACTTGGGTTAGGCTTGGGATCAAACCAATTGGCTAGAGCTATACCTCCTAGGATATATGTAATATCCCACAATTCACTACATATCCCACAATTCACATATATTATAATCTCGCAACTCATCCTAGAGCCAAGACATCCCAATCGGGGGGTGTCTTTCAACTAAGCAATTGCAGGCCAATGTGACATTATTGGCCAACATCTTGTTGGAAAGATTTGAAATCAGGTGAGGCTATTACCAAACTCACACCCCACCATTTGAGCTATGACCTCGTGACAACATAAATTACATGATTAATTATAATAACTATTAACTCGATGGACTTCGTGACGCTTCGACCGTTTCTAAGTCATAAGTTTCTGGTATATCTGGCTTGCGGGCTGCTGGATATACTCTTGGATTATTACCCATCGTTAAAAAAAATTTATATTAATTATTATGACCTGGGTTTGCTTCCCTTAGCATGTACATGTCTCTTGGACACCCTACAAAGAGTCTTCTCAATTGCCTTTCAATCATTATTTATCATTCATATTTATTAAATATTATTTGTTATTAGGACATTATATTTATGGGCTCTTGCTCCTTTTTATTGTGTTGACTCAGTTAATGAACTGTTTGGTTCATTGCATAATGGTTTTAGTGTTATCAAATATGAAAATAAGGTATAATTCATCCTCAAGAAACGAGAAGATAAAAATAGGAGTCTAGGACTTCCATTTTTTCTATCTAGGAAAGATGCATGTATATATCGGGCTTAAAATGGCCACTAACTTGTAAACACACAAAGACAAGATAAATGTCGGATCTTTGATCAAGTGAGTTAGTTAACAAATCCAACTTCATATCGCCGACCCTTACACAAACTATTGGATTATGTAGTTAAGACTTATGTAGATTTATTTCATTATTCATACCAAGTAAAAACTACGGTAACATCAAATACGCCTACAAGCAATAATATAATAGAAAAGACCACGATAACTATTTAGATAACCAAGAAATTAACCATTAGCAATTAAGATCACCTAGTCACATATCTCGGTTTATGAGATTCACACCACAAACATAGAAAACTATAGAAACATAGTATTTAAGTGGGGAAACTCGAGTACTAAGAGGGAATCCATCTTAAAATATGTCAACATACTTAGCTTAATAAATAAAAGTTGACCTCTTGCTTGTCCTAGTCTCTTTGAGTATGTTTTAAATGAAGGTCGGATAAGTTACTATCATTGGTATTTTCTTTTTCATTCTAACCCTAATTATGCTTCTCAATACGAGGATATGACTCTATCCTCTCGCCATCCATTTTTCCATTGGATTTCTTTTCCTTGTTATTGGATTTAACTTCATCAAACATTTCTTGTGGTTTTTTTTTGGCTTGATTTAGTCTTCTTCCTTTTTTATTTGCTTTTCCATCTTGCTTTTGTCTGGCTATTTATTTCTCTCTTTCCTTTCCTTTATGTTTGTCTCTTTGCACTCAGAGCTGCTTTATAAATGTTTGCACATGGATAATGATTTTGAAGTTCCACTTTGAGGCTCCCTCTTTGCTAACTCACTTACATTTTATTGGGTTCATGGTTGTCTTATGCTAACCCACTTATAGTTTATCGGGTTCATGGTTGTCTTATTCTAACCCACTTATAGTCTATTGGGTTCATGGTTGTCTTTTCTAGTTGTCTTTCCCATTGGATATAGTTGAGATATACTCCTCACATTTTTATACCTCCATACTTATGAGTCTGTTAGTCGATCTTGTCTTAGACTTGTCTGGGATGATGATTATTTAGTCATCGCTATCTTAATGCTTCCTTTGAAACTCTCCTTCATGTAAAGAGTATAGATACCACCCAAACCCCTTGGGCACATAGACCTTGGTTAGTTTGTTCAGGGGGTTATAGTGCTCTATCTTTAAAATGATGAAGTTCAGATCTTGTGAATAGGCTTAATCAACCTTTTCCTCAATTATAGGTCAAGAAGTACTCCCTTACCCATTTCTACAATGGTTGACGAGGTATTTCTTTCTTGATCTTGGTGAAGTGTTGGTTGGTAATGTACACCTGTTGATACACCTCTCGAATAACAACTTCACTCTAGAAATTTTTTGGGAGTGACATTTTGTGGTCGAGAAAACCCCAAACTCAGATCCAACAATAGTCCAACATCTTGAACCAATCTCTAACTTCTTCCACAACTAATTGAGCATGAGTTTAAAACCTTTCCACACATTCCTCCTTTTGTTGGCACATTTTTTGGAACGAACCCATTCTCTCGTCTTCAATCATCTGATTATTATGTTGGATTTCCCTTGCCTACACTTTTGTGTACAAGTAAGGGATTTATAGGAACCCATTTTTCAAGTTCTTTACTATGTTTATTGAGGCTAGGAATGTTGCTATCAACCAAAATACACAATTGTATGGGAAGAATGGCTATGAAAATCATGTTGTAATTAGCAAAGCTATAAGTGTAGTTATTATTGGCTGATTGTTGCCTAGCCTATCTTGACATTAAATTAGAGTATCCTAACAAATAGGCACACTCACTCCTTTGGCCATGATGTTGCTTCTGTTTTTCTGAAGATTCTACTCATCATTTTCCCTAGTGCATGACATATCCCCACCTTCAGGTGTTTGACTCCATAAACATCCTTAATATCCATTGTGATTGCCCATATGTCATGGAAAAACAACAATAATGTTGGGTTCTCCTTTATTTGTGCCCTATTATTGTTTTGGTCATATCTCTCTTTGGGTTTCAATGTTGATGGGGATTAAAATTCTTGCCTTTGTGTTGTAGATCATTTGTTTATTTGAATCATACAATCTTATAGATATGTCGTTCATATTTGGAATGATGACTACTTTTGGAATGCAACCCACTCATTAAATTCCAAACAATATGGGTTTATTTGCTTGCCCTAATATTTTCTTCTTGATTATGGCTTGATACCACTTCTTATCATTGAGATCATTATCTGTATTGAAAATTCCTATGGCTTTTGTTTTTCACAATCCCTTTGTTTGATTTGAACTGTGTTGCACACCATGTTCCCCTTGTTGACAAAGCTCTAGATGGTTTGTTGAAGAAAACCTTCTATCACCTTTTCTATGGTTTCTTGAGCTTTGTCAACAACTCTATGTGCAATTGTGTGTGTGTGTGTCACCCCCTTTTTGCAATATTTCCACACTAAATATGTTTTGTGGTGGTTGTTGGATGGGCAATTAATGTGTTATTGAATTGCTTTCACAATTACTCTATAGATACCTTTATTATGAAATCCTATTATTTTATCGAGTACAACTCTTACTCGCTTTGTCTTGCAAAATGGTGTCATCTCTTTAATTGAGTGTTGAGTGCCATGGATGTTCCTGGACCTAATTGATTTTTATTTGTCCTATCTGAATTGGGTTACCATGTTCTTATGTATGTTTTCATGTTGGGTTGCCTTGTTTGAGTTTTCTCAGCGCCCCGAGTGCCTCTAAACACATTGATAGCATACCTACTTGAGTTCTTGAATATGGCCCATTGACAACTATATTGACATCTTTATTCATTATGTATATGTAAGATCACTTTGCATTAGTGTCTAAACTTTTGCACTTTTCCAATGGATTTTTCCAAACTTTATTTATCAGTGACGGTCCCACACTAAGGGTGACAATTTTTAACCAAGGAGCATCCCATTTGTGTTTTTACTGGCATCTTCCAAGCCAATTACTAATGGTGGACACCACTAACACTTATGATTAATTTGTGCTTGTGTTGGAGGAACTTCCATTAGGTTGATGGTTATGCCTTAAACTAAAATTTCTTTAGATAATGCCCCCCTTGTCTAGGGAATTCTTGTGTTCGTGCCCTCCCATTGCATCAACTTCCATCGATTATTTAATCACAATTTCTATGTGTCCTCCCTTTGATGGATTCCTTCAAGCCTTTTTTCATTACAGTTCTTTAATGCTGGATGCCCCATGATTGTTTTGTATTAGGGTCACCTCGGTCGAGAGTACACCTTTACTATAGTTAATGTATTGATTCTTTGGTGACTCCTCCTGCTTGTAGACTCTGATGAATAAGATAATATTGATATTATATCGTGTGGGTTTTTGGATGGGTCTTTCCCATCTACCCCGTATGGGCTTGCTATACTTGTAATCACTTAATCACATTATCGATACCTAAATTTACTATTTTTCCAATCATGACAGTCTCCATTTGAACCTTATTGTGCTTCATTGGGTCACATTGTGTTCATCGACTCTTTATTTCTTTCCCCCTATTGCATCGATTTGGTACCTTTGATGTCTATGGGGTTATTGAGGCATCAACATTGAGTATTTTATAGCTAGTCAAAGAAACTCTTCAACTGAGACATGTTTACTCAATTGATGTATGGTAACCTTTCCAATGTCTTTAACTCGGTTGAACCATTATCATATAGTTTATTTATCTTGTATGGTCCTATCTATTCATAAGCCTAATTCCTCAACTTTATCCTTTTTTGGATTGTTAGAATAATAGGACTAGCTTCCCTTCTACAAATTCTTGCTTCCTCATTGCATTGAAATGAAATGATACCACTTCATTATACACTTGGCCATTTCTTGTTGGAAGGTAGCCCATAGTCAATCCTTATGCAAATTCTCTAGCTCATCTAATTGGTCCTTAACATACTACTCTGTTTGTAAACTCTCGACGACCGCAATTCGTAGAAACAATATTTGATACTCTATCGATATTATTGCTTCTTTGTCAAAAGTCAATTAGAAGGGTATTTATTGAACCTTTTCTTCCACACTCTCTAGTATGTCCATAGATAAATGTGCACTTGGTTGGCCTAGTGTGATCTTTTAAAGTCAAAAAATATATGAGTATAGAAACTATAATCTTATTTGTTCTTTTTTTCTAGAGCGATTTTCTTTGGGGTGTTATGGACTACTCTTATGGTTCATGACATTGAAATTTTCTATTAAACTCTTAATAGTTTTCCTAGTAAAATGTGTGCCTTGATTGGAAGTTATTTGTATAGGACATCCAAACATGTAGATCGTGTATTCAAACGAGAATTTAACAATTGCTTGTGTCACCATTGCATGAATGTCTTGGCCTTTGCTCACTTTGTGAAATAATATGTTCCCTTGA
>JZKD02S1797635.1:19670-47226 GCA_000966675.3 Picea glauca
CAGTTCATTACAGACTTGGTTCGATTTCAGGGATTATTAAAACAACATTGGCAATGCATATGAGTACAAGATATCACAGTCATACATAGACGAGCAGGGTTTTCATATATCAAAGTTTTGCATAATGGAAGAAATTTTATTGATAAATTCTCCACTGCAATTTCCCCGTGCACTTCTTCTCGTGCTCTCTTTTTCCCCCTGACCTCTCTCGTGCTTTACAAATCGATTTCATTTGCCTAAATACAGTTTCAAAACTTAGGTTTTCAGATCCACAAAGTCTGGATCGAATCCTTTAGATCCTACAATTTCTAATTGTAATCCTAACTTCTCCTACARCTATTAYATTGTTAGGATTCGAGATCCTTTGACAATTTATTGAATTTGAACTGAATACAACAAGTAAATTAAAGAGCACCCACTCTCTTTAATAAAATTTGCCTTTGAATTTCAACAACCATATATCCTCTAGTGCTGTGAGCTTATGCTCCTGCATCACATAGCCACTGCATATTGATATGGTAGTTTGAGAATATTGGTGGTTTAATCGTTGGATGGCCTGGCCTTGAATACTTTTTTGAGCTTGTACCAGCCCTTTAGGATCTCTCTTGAGCTATGTGGGAACTGCTTTATCAGTTTCTCATCCAATGACCTCTCTCCATCTTCCAAGTGGTAACAAGAAGAAATTACCGAAGCCTCAAAGGAGGTGATTCGGTGGCCTTTAGTATTTAAAATGTATCTAGTTTCCAAATCAATGTGCTTCACAATCCATGAAATATATTTCACACAGGGAAACACTATTGCATGTGCTGCAACTTTGTAAAGTTTGGACCTCTGTTTTTGAACATTTTGAGTTCAAGGTCATCCTCTGCCATCTAGGAGAAAGTTTGATTGTTAAACATTTGATAGAATTTTACCCACTTGAGCGAGGTCTCTTTGTCACCTTTCGTGTCATCATAAACAAGCCCCAGATTTTTTGACATCTTATTCTTGAATACTTCGTCTTGTAGAGGCCTCTTCAACAGGGGCCTTGTCGGCACTTTGCAAGCATTTGCGAGGAGGAGACATGGCGAAATTTGCAACATAATACATATTCATCAACCCGTATAAAAACTTGTGTTAAACAAACTTGTCAAATGTTCAATGACTCAAAAGATGAGATAAATTAGAATTGGGGTGTGGTTTTATGTCTTTTTGTGGAATAAACAACTTCGAGTTTTTTGCGTCGATACAAACCTGTATCAGTGTCAAATAAGTGATATCTACGAATACTAGGGGCTATATCAGTGGCCAGAAAATATTGATCGTCGATGAGGAGGCATTGCTATATCATCATCAAACATACATTTTTCACCGATGAAAGGGGGAAGTATATCAATTTTCAACTTAAAATTATTACCCATGAAGAAAAGCTTCATCAGAGAGCATGCCATGAACTATACCAATAAAGAAAAGAAATGCAAAGGCTTTAAATCTAAATCTAAATTTACTTTACTTAGTAGATCTAGAATTGAGAAATTAAACCACCATTTCTACTTGGTATATGCAACAAAGAAAAGGTTGTGTGAAGATGGAAGAGGCCTAAATTTTTGGTGCTCCAAGTGTAAGGGGAGGAAAACCAAGCATGGAAGCTTGCCTTGGTTTGTTAGTGTAAAAGAAATCCAGGCTACTTGCAGGGGAAGGTGAGCGAAGGTAGGGCCATAGAGGGTTGAACTACAATGAGGAGGCTTGGGCATGGACCAGATTGAGAAAGGGAGGGGTGTGGGGTTGAAGGTGAGAGGTGACATGCTTAGGTTGTGCCCATATATATATAAAATGCAACGAAGAAAGAAACCCTAGTAAAAAAGGAAATCAACACGTGTGAGGGGAAGGGAGGTTGAGTGCATTTACCTATATCATGTCGACACATTGGTATGAGAGGCAGGTGGTCACGAGGGAACTACAGTTCTATGGTCTATCATCCGGTGGGTAACAATGAATAAGAGAAAGGGTAGAACGAGGTTATGTAGCCATGTTGGAAACTTTCTGGCGTGAAAAACGAGGAAAAGAACACAAAATGAGTATTTAAGCATATGTCAAACTAGTGTATCGACACTCAAGGGATGATCAATGCTGGTGTATCGACTCTCAATGGATGATAAACACCGATGTATCAACACTCAAATAACGATCACTTCTAGTACACTAGAAAATGACAAAAAATATTTGAGCATTGGTTCTTCTTGGTGTTTCGGCAAAGGATCTTCTAACTTGTTGACAATAATTGTATCGACGAGGAAACCTCCAAGTCACCGACATGACCTATGTCAACGAGTCTAAGAAGTTTGGAAAAATACTATGTAAAGGGATCCTAAAGGTCTTAATCTTGCACAATTCAATCTTAGGATCTATTCATAAGACGTAAGGGCCTTGAAAAGTATAAGGGAGGGTCCTTGTTTCTTGAGCAAATTTTGACTTTATAAGCAAAAGACAAGAAAAAGGGAAGTTGTTGGTGCCAACAAAACAGGTAGGAAAATTAGTAACAAAGCTTCCTCAAACTTCTTCTATCTACAAAAAACCATAGGTTAAAGAGTATGTTAATAAGTGCACAAATTCAACTCCTTTACTACAAAAATTACTCTCCAAAGATTGTAGGAATTTTGTTGGCAGTTACAGTTCAACTTGATTGATGGAAACTTTGACCATGAAACTTTTCACCTTGAGGTTTTTGTCTCATTTTAAAATGACACAAATTAATGGAATTTCAAAAAACCAAGTAGATCAAAGTAAAACTTTACCTCGTAGAAAAAAAAAAAATCAACTCACGAAAAAAGTTAAATTTTCACATTTATTAACTCACTTCATAAGTTTAATTCACTTCATAGATTTATTGCCACTCATAAATTGGAATAGGTTTTACTTTAATTTTTTGTTCACCTATATTTTCTTAACACCAATGCAACTAACGTTAACTTTTCCATGTCAACTTTATCCTTAAGAATGAGATAATATTTTAATATTATATTTAATTTTTTACCTAAATCTTTGAGGTTATAATCTTATCCAAAGATAAACCTCTAGTTGGAATTGTAAATTTTCACTTTTGAGTAGTGATAGTTTAACACATATCAACCTCACTCTTAACGTTTGGACTTCAACTTCCATGTCACCTAAACCATTAAACTAAAACCACTTAATCCAATTTTTTGAGGTTATAATCCTATCCAAAGATGAGCCTTTATTTGGAATTGTAAATTTTCACTTTTGAGTGTTGATAGTTTAACACATATCAACCTCGCTCTTAACGTTTGGACTTCAACTTCCATGTCACTTAAACCACTTAATCCAAATGGGCTAGCTTGTTTGAAAGATAAGGAGAATAATAAAAAATTTCCACATGTGCTTACATAAACAAAATATTTAGGTATCAATATGATCTTCAAAATAACTTTTGACTTTGAGTTTTCTTATCTATATTAAAAGCTAAATTATAATTATAATTGACTTTCAAGGTTATTTAGGCTTAGCAAGAGTATATCCATAACAAATCAACTCAAGTAATGAATGGATGTAGATCTATTGATGCTCTATGAATTTCCATTTATTTAATATAACCGTTCATGCTCTATGAAAGTTCATAGATTTATTGATGCTCTATGAACTTTCCATTTATTTAATATAACCGTTCATGCTCTATGAAAGTTCATAGATTTATTGATGCTCTATGAACTTTCCATTTATTTAATATAATCATTTTTTTAATGAACGTGATATGTTTACATTGTTTTAAATAGTTGTTGAAACAAAATTATGGTTAATATATTAGACAAATATATTTTAAGCATAGATCCTCATTTCATTATAAAATAGGATATTTGTTCGTATGCTTATAATGACAATGTTTTTACATATGTACAACTTGGTTGGGTATTGTTAAAATAATAAATATAATCTATATGCAAGACAGCCTTATGATATAATTATAAATATGTATATGAAATGGTGACATCCTTCATGAATAAAACCTTTGCAAATAGTTATGTAGAAGTCCCTTGAATTAATGGAGAACGTAAGATGAAAACACTTTTTATTCTTATATAGTTCATGTATCATAAAAAGTGTTGTTATAATGTATTTGTTTCAGCGCAAGAAATAAACCCAATTTACTCTATTGAATCTGACCAAATCTCATGACTACTTCATTTTAGATTTTATATCTTAAACTATGTGAATTGCGACAAGATGCCATATCATGAATTAGAGCCTTGAAAAAGAGATGGGTTAACAAGATTGGTAAATGGAAAGAAATGACTCGGGTCCTTAGATCTAATTATGTTCTAACGAACTACTTTTTGATGGGAGTTAAGTGATGGTAGGAATTAATAACTACATGAAATTAAAAAGTAGAGGTTTAGGGTTCTCAACCAAATTCAAGTTGACTTTTAGTGGACATGTGAGTTAATTAAATAGGTCAAATTGTAATCTATTGGTTATTGGTTTGTTGGTTTCTAAGTTGAATTGTAGTAAGTCAAATTTTAGTTTACTAGGTGAGAAGTTGAGAAGTTGACTTTAAATCGACTATTATAGAAATCAACCTCCCTTTAAATCTACATGTAAGTTAAATGTTGATATTTAACTTAATATATATTTAACTTTTTAATTATCTACATGTAAGTTAAATGTTGATATTTAACTTAATATATATCTTATTTTTATTAATTAAAAGTTTAACATATAAAGTTAAAGTAGGATCTTCATCTTCGTATGTTTTGTAATGGATTTATATTCATAATACCTCGCACATAAAAAGTAGAATTTGAGGTGTTTTTATTTTTCAATGGATTTAATAGCTTTTGTATCATATGATCTCCACTCCACACACTAGAAGTCACATGTTTACCTACCTAGAGGTTATGATGTATGGTATATTGTTGTGTTATGTTCATATGTGACATGCTTGATGAAGATATGATACTTTCTCTAATCATCCTTATGTGATGGACCACCTTTCGTGAACTCTCCCTACCTTATTTTAGATGTGCGATATGTGAGGGATGTTTAATGCTTTGGTAGGGTTCTTCGAGGCCTTTTCTCTCTTGGTATTTGGACTTCGGTCATTAGCTTGGTTCCTTGTAACCATTGGGGCACTCATTTATGGTATTTCCTTACTTTATGTGTTGATTTTGCGGTACAAACCCTTGATTGGGACATAGTTACTTATGATGCTTCATTACATGTTCACAATGACCCAAATCCATTTTAGGTTACTATTTATGTGTTCAAAGTGAGACAAAACCCTTTGACCTTTCCTGGTATCATGGAGGAGAGTGTATCGTGGATTCTTGAAGAAGCTATAGTGTCAATGTTCCATGGATAGCATAATAGAGGGGCATGTTGGGCCAAAAAAACCCTCAACACAGTCTTACAAAACCTGTGTTATTGAGTCAAACCATGTGGTACAAATTTGTCATATGAATTGGGTCTTCCAACTGATAACCTAACATATATCTATGTCTTAATGTCATTCTCTTCCCTATATATACCTTTCTATTCCTCTTTGTAAATCATATTACTACCTAAACTAGCACCTTAGTGGAAATTCCAACCACAAGTGCTACCTTGGGGCAACAAGATGAGAATTGCACCACTATCACCTTAGTACAATATCCCCTTCACTTTAGGCCAACTCTAAAAGCTGAGGGGGGTATCCCTATCCACCAATGATACATCTTAAGTAAATATCTTAGTAAATTAATATCATGCAAGCCTATGATTTACTTCAATGAATCCAAAATATATATAGCAATGTAAAGTATAAGGATTCCAACAAGTGATTAAATGCCTCAAGATAAACAATTAAGATCAGCAGTATAAACCATAACTATTCCACTTGAGAGATAGGGTTAGGAGCTAGTGGATGTGTGTGTCAAATCTTATGCAAAAACATATAGTAAATACAACTTCAAATTTGCATTAAAGTGATTATCATTCCAATAAATGAAACTTAGAAGTGGCTTGTTGAAATAAACCATTTTAAGCTACTATTAAGCACTAGGAATGAAATTGGTTAGCATACATTAATAGTGCAATGTGTGATTTAGGCGCCAATCAATAATATGTTGAATTATGGAATATATTAGGGATGTCTCACACCTCTAAATCTGTTTTAGTGATGAAATAACACAAAATTCCAAATTTAAAGTGAAGAATAAACCATTCAAGAGAAAAATTTTTCACTTCTATGCAAGACATGTCAGATGTTTTAGCTAGGGATTGAAGCATGCAACAAATAAACAACCCAAATATGTTAGAATCAAACTCACAAAAAATATATCAATGAAATACAAGAGAACTTGAAAGAAAATAGTGAATTCCCCCTTAGTTCATCCAATGTTAGCACTTAGAATTCACCCAAAAAATCTCCAAATGAATGATATGCAATTCGAAGCAATTTAGAGATGAAATTCACCACTAGAAATGTAAGATAAACTTGTAAAATTATTCTAGCTATTGAATTAGGAGCTAGTTCTATGCATAAATGAACTTTTAAGCATAAAACCTAGTTCTAGGGTTTCCTCAAATTTGATTTTTATTGCTATTATGTAATTTCCAGATTTGAGAAAGCCTTAAAATCAACCCAAAACAAGATCAATAAAACCTTGAAGAATAATGTTAGAGGGCCGATTTGTCTTTTTTAGGGTTTAGAGATAATAAATTAAGCACGAACCCTTGATAAACTAGTCTAGGAAATAAAATAAACCATGAACTTTGCACTAGACTAGGAAATAAATCCAAATTATGATTTTTCTTTGATTTTTCATTTATTTGTTTCCAAAAACAATAAAATATTCAAATTTTGGGGTTTTATGGTTGGTTGTTGGGAGAATACAAGTTCCTTATTCCAACTAGGGATTATGGGGTCAAGAAGTATTCCCCTCTTAGAATTGGTCTATATTATCTTAATGGATTAGGGCTAAGAGACTAGAACCCCAGGGGTGAAATAGTCTCCTATCTAATCAAGATAATATATATAGACCAAGGTCCTATTATAAGGGGTTCCCTAAGGAAGCACTTTCACCAACAAGATCATCTATAGCTTGAAAAAGGTACTAAATACCCTTGCTAGGGAACCAAAAGAAAGACAAAGCATGGGATTGAGAACTTAACAAACTAACAAAGGAAGAAGGAAGGGATAAATCCTAAAACATATTTCCTCCCAAGTGGTAGTATTACCATTCATATGGATCAATCTTGAAAGATTGTAGTAGTCTTGAGTAAACACACAAATATTTGATGCAATTAAAATAAACCGAGAGAGAGAGAGAGAAAGAGAGAGAGAGAGAGCTCCGAGAATTGACACCAAAACCTTAATAGGTATATCTTCAACAAAATTGTTTTCTCCAAGAAGTAGCCAACAATAACAACAATTTGGAATGAGAGGAGAGACTCTATTTATAGAGGAGGCTTCTACATCCTTCTCATTCTTTATTATTTTCTATCTCCTTAGATCTATCCTAGGGGAAATACAAAAATGACTTGTCTTCTAATTAACCTAAATAAAACAAGTCATAATACAATAAAGACATGCCACATGTACAATAAACCCTAAAAGAGAGGAGGCCATGAAACTAAATGAGGTTGATTGGGGTCGAAAAAATCTCAACATCTCTCCCAAGTGTAAGGGGAGACCCACAAATCATGGTTCAATGCTCCTCCAATGAAGAAAGGTCCAAAATATGCCAATGTATAGCCTCAAATCAAGGGATGGGCACATGTGTGAGGTAAACATGGTCCAAAAGAGAGGAAAACTACTCTAAGCAAGATCAAAAGTCCAAGAGTGAGGTATCCATGGTGAAATAATTTCCTCATATCATGCAAGTAACCTCCACAAGTCATGGAATGATGGTATGCATGATCTGTAAACTTCTATGCATGATCTGTAAACTGTTATGGATATTCCACTGGAATAGTTCGTCACAACATATATGATAAATAAAACTGAAATCTACCTATGAAGGTTAAATTCCTTTAGATTCTAGAATATTTAGTTATTGATTTTCTTCTTATGCATGAAATAGATAAAATGTGGAAAATAGAGAATAGTAAAATATAATCACAGACCATCCACAAAATAACACAAATATTTTCTCTCGGAAACCCCTATGGGAAAAAACCCAACTAGAAGGTGAGGCATATTTTCTCTCTTTTCTCTAGTATGGAAATAATGCAAGTACAAAGAAGAAGGCACTATCTATGGAGTCACCTGAGACATGTGGCTTATCAGGATGCTATAGAACATTAACCCTCTTTGTTATGCTCTTTAATTTCCCACACCTAGTTTTTATGCTCTGCTATGGAATAAAATACAATAACATAGAATGGAACCCCTTCTCCTCCTAGTGGCATGATATTTAACATAAATAGAGATCTGTCTAGGGTTAGGGTATTGAATTCCTCAACCCTCAATTATTGATCAAGTTTGTACCTTCTAGAATATTCTATAAAATCCCCTATGTGGCTAGCCCCACATGTTTAAGTAATGGGGGATGATATGGAATCCACTCGCACCATGGTGATCAATACGGTAGATTAACTTACGGGAGGCATAACTTTTGTATACAAACTCTGATTGAGGCGATTCATGCACCGTTGGAAAGGTCTCGGTGTGTAGAATATAGACGATAGCTCCATAGTAAATTTTGGACCATAAAAAAGTGTCGTTTGATGCCTCAAAATGGATCCAGAATATTTTATAATGTTTTTTGGACCTAAATTTCCAAATTTGGAACAGTCGCTAAAATGGATATACAAGTTGATTCCTCCAATTTTTTCACCCATAACGCATCGAGATAGGTTATGAATAATGTAATTATTCAATATGTATCATACCTCCCCATTTAGGGAGGCTTTCGGTCCCCAAAATATTTATAAAATGAGGTGAGGAAATGTTTCCTCTACCTTCTCCCTATAGTACCACTTTTATTTTCCTAGAAGTTGTCCTTTAAACCCAACCTAACAAAGGTCATGTTGTCCCTATCTTGTAGTTATGGATTGCTTCTACAAAATTGTGTCCTTTGCCAACTCTGCTTAAGCATCTAGTTATAAATCCTTTATGGAAGGTAGGACCTACTCCTCCTCCTGATCCAACATGGAGGGATCATAAAATTTGAGATTCTCCATATTCACTACTGAGTAAATGTGCATGTATGGGGGTATATTGAGTCTAAAGGAATTATCTCCCAACTTTACCAATACCTGAAAAAGACCATATTGTTGAGCCTTGATCTTCTTACCAAGATCTTGTAGTCTTTCCTTATTCAACTGTAACTATACTTTGTCTCCCACTCTAAATGTTCTCTATGTTCTATATTGGTCATGTCTAGCCTTGTACTTTTCTTCTGACTTCTTCAACATCTCTTGTACTTTCAAATGGATCTTCCTAATCTTATCAATATTTTTTTTACTTTTAATTCATATCCTATGAGTTCCTCCCTCACTCCTCCTTGTTTTCCATATACAACATCTAAGGGTGAAGGTGGAAAATATACAAAGAAATTTTCAAAGGTGTCTTACCAGTAGAAGTGTGGATTGCTCTATTATAAGAGTTTTTTATATAGATCAAAATTTCATCCCATGTATTTGGATGCTTCTAATTGTAACCCCTCAAAAGATGCACCAAATCAATGTTGACTACTTCCTTCTTCCCATATGTCTGTGGATGGAATTTTGTAGACCTATTGATCTTAGTGTCCATATTCTCCAGCCATATAGTCCAAAAGACATTGAGAAATATGGTGTCACTGTCTGAGATGATGCTCCTTGGTATCCCAAAGTGCACCCAAACCTGTTCAAAGAAAAAATTGTTGCTTCTTGTCCCTTTATGGTATTTTTACAAGGCATGAGAATGCATATTTTGTTGAACTTGTCAACTACCACAAATAAATAGTCATGTCCCTTCTTGGTTGTTGGTAAAAGTCCCAAAAAATCCATGGAAATACTTTACCAGGTCGAGTGGGTATAGGTAAGGGATGGTATAGGCCTTGCTTCCTATTACCAAGTTTGTTGGTACAACAAAATATACATTCTCTAATATACCATGCTACATATTCTTTTATTCTGGGTCAATACACATACCCCTGTAAGTTCAAAACTATCTTCCCAACACCAAAATGTCCTACAACCTTGGAGGTGTGAGCTTCTTTGATAATCTGCAATCGTTCATCTTTAGGGACATAGATATTTTTGAGATTGTAGAGTAAACCATTATGGAAATGATAGTAAACCTTGTTTTCACCTTCTTTTGTTTTAATTTTTCCCTATAGCTGCTGAAACACCTAATTGAAATCCTTATATTCTATTTATCCCTCTTTGTATGCATCATGGGTGTTATCGGATTAATCGGTAAATATGGACATAAACAGATCTCCCTACATCCACCCGGAACTAGAACAAAACATAATAGAATATAAGAATTTTCCTAAGCTATAATTATTGAGTTTACTAGTTAGCAAGAGATAGACAATATACCTTTTAAATATCATTTCCTCTCGCCATTACCATCCTAGCTCCATTCCAATGCTCCAAAAATATTGAACCTGCAAGAGAACAAAATCCAACCAAAGTGAAAGAAACACAATATACTCAACAAGAACCTATGTATGTGATCAAGGAATCATACAATAAAACAAGACTAATTTATGGGAAAGAAACATATCATTGTATTATAATAAGTAGAAAGTGGAGATTACAAACAAAGCCTTGATGTCACAATTTCCCCTTTCAATGGCCCTTTTCTCTAACACACACACCTTTTCTCCAAATCCTTTGAATGAAGAAGATCCACCATGTAACTTGTAGAACTAAAGAAAATCTCTCAAGAATAATCTGAAGTAGAAACTCTCCATACAAATCTTAGCCTATTCAACCTTAGCCTTTTCCATGAGAGATCCCTCCTTAGCCTTTTCCATGAGAGATCCCTCCTTATATAGTGTGAAATAGATATGGATGAGGAGACTAGGATGATCCCACCAAATCAGAAAAGTGAGTAAGATCCAAACCATTTAGAGGCCACCTCATCTTCTAGAATATCCCCTTATAGAACATTCGTGAAGTTTGACTTGATGGAATATCCAACAATACTGAGAAGGGGGGGGTGAATCAGTATTGCCTAGTTTTTCTTTTTAACTTCATCCATATTAAGAACACATATTAATTATTCAATTAATAAATATATGATGAACAACAAACCCTTTATGAACACAAGATTTTATCGTGGAACCCAACAGGGAAAACCACCAACACTTTTCTATTAACTGCAAAATTATTTTTCTTACAAGTTACATAGAAGGAATATATTCTTCCTTTTAGATCAGCACCAACTAATCAGGATGCACCCACACCCTTGTTCACTAGCACCAATTGGTAGGAGGATATGACCCCCTGTTTAGTCAGCTACAACTGACAAGGAATCACCAACTCCCTCTTTTCACCAGCACCAATTGGTAGAAGGCTTTGACCCCCTGTTTAGTCAGCTACCACTGACAAGGAAGCACCTACTCCCCTATAGGCTCCTACCTTCCCTTGCACCACCCAACCACCCTTATTCTATAATGCAATACAATTTCTTATGTACTTCACTGAATTTGACCCAGACAACCATTGTTGTAATTTCTACTTGTCTGCTGCAACCTTTAATTGTATGGTCTTTTGTATCAAGTATTGGATTGCATAACTATTTCTTTGCCTTATTCTATTCTTTATCTTCAATAATACATTGAAAGGCACCTTAGAACGAGTAGTTCTTCATATTGGAATCTGCTCTTGTTTTTGATCTTCTAATCTAAACCACAGAGACACACTCTTCTCACCACTTTTTCTCGTTTATATAATATTCAAATTGGTGTTAGATATAAAACATCATGTCCCTTTATTTGAACCATTGTACCTTTTCATTAAAATGATAATCTAAACTTTAATTAATATCATTTTTGCATTTTTATTCTTTATTCATGTTTTCATGATTTAAATCTCTTTTAATCATGACTGTGTATCAGTTCATTTTTATCATGAGTTGATCACAGACATGGATCGACTCATTAGATCATACTCATGTTTCTTCTACGTTATCGGTTCAACAATAGACCATATTCGATCATTTATCGATTCTCTGTATTGTTTTGGTGTAACTTTCTGTCAAATGAAATCTGTATGAGGTGCTCCCTTCAAACTAATTTCATATGACTATATGCACATAACCACAGGCTTATTAAGATAATTGACGTATTATATTATGCCTTTTAAATCTCTTACCATATGACCATTGGCGGTATCCAAATGTTAAGCCAAATGAGTGCTTGAGCACATATCAGAATCAACAGTCATGATTCAATCTCCCGTTGAGATGGATGACTATCGAGACTTTAGGTCTTCCCCATTTGGTCTTCGTGATTTCCAACCTTTCAAATCTCTCAAATACAATATCACCGAAAAGATCGGGCAGTTCACATTTATATATCGGAACCAGATTAATGGTTATATTTGATCCTTACATCTATCCTTCATTGCTTAATCCAACGGCCATGACTTAATCAAGCATTGTGATGGATGGGCACCATTTACTCTGGGTCTTCAGACTTCGGATATTTCTAGTCTCAACCCCTTCTATCCTCCATACGTCAATCTTTCGGAGCTGTCAATCCGCTGACACATGTCCCTTTCTCGATCAACGGTCGAGATCCTTTTTCATCTCCGGGCTTCAGAATTCTCAAGCCTCAACTCTCATTGTAGTATGATAAATGGTTGAGAACACTCCCAAAGTGATATTTAAGATCAAACAACTTATGTCTGCTTCGAGACTTCGACGTTCGGGAATTTCAATTCTCAAACTCTCGTTTTCTCCCGGAGCATTTCACCTAGAGTCCACGATCCAGTGATGTGTTTCCTTATTAATCCAACATCTATCCTCCGCTCCGGGACTCTGGCCTTCGACAATATTAAACATTTCTCCTTTGATTTTCCCAGAGTAGTTTCACCCGGAGTTCACGATCCATTGACACATACCCTCCTACACGGTCAACGATCATGAATTCTCCTGAGGTGAAATTTCATATTGGACGTCTCGTGTCCACTTCGGGTCTTTGACATTAGAGACTTCAGGACTTTGGGAAAGTGATGGTGGTAAGACTTCCGTAGTGATGTAACTTGCTTATGTCACTTGATGACATGTCATGAGCTGAGTAGATGCCATGTGTCACTCGGATTTGTGATTTTCATGCACTTGAAATTCTGAATCAACTTGACACTTGTTAGTATATGATTACACCATGTGTCATTTCTGACATAGTCTTCCTGACATGAATCCCCCACACGTCCTTTCTGATGAGGTTCGCTGACGTGGATCTCCCATACATCCTTGCTGATGTGGTATGTTGACCAGCAGTCCTGATCCAATGATCCTCATTTGTCCTCCAAATCCAACGATCCTTATTCACTTTGGATTTCTAGGCTCCAGGTATTTCAAATCTCAAACTGACGGAGCATAAGTTCCTCACATCTTTAGACCCATAGTGAAGGATGTTCGTTCGATCAGGATCTAGGATTGATGGGTCAATCCTTTTGCGATGCAGCTCTTGTCGCTTATCCTGTCCTTCCACTTTGAGATGATCTGGTGGTTGTGGAGATTCTCGAAGCAGATCAACGGTCGATGATATGGTGGTTGTGGAGATTCTCGAAGAGAGTGATTTAACTTTCCTTTCAATCTCCACAATCTATCCCTGCAGTATATTTTGTGTTTGCGCATCCGACGGTCATGATTTAATATGACTTAAATTGGTCGCTAGTTGGATCAACCACAGTCATAGATATTTGAAGTTGTGTGATCTGATGATCTAGACGGATTGCAGGATTGTAACTAGTGAGTGGTTTAATTATGCTTTTTCTCCCCACAATTCATTCTTGTCGTTGATGGCTTGCAGATCCGATGATCATGATATTCTAACGGTCCTCAAGTCCATGGTCACTCACATGACCGATGCACGTTATATTAGATGATCATTGCAGTCAACCTCTTGATCGGATGACTGCTGAGGCTTCTCACTTTGATCAGATGGTTGTTGAGCTTAATCTTTTCCTTTCGAGTTTTGATCTCTGCGTTTGCTAACCCTTTTGAGATTTTATCATAGGAACATTGTTGATCCTATTGTGATCAACAATAGTCAAGAATTTCTTCTGCTACCTGATATACTATGCAATGCGATCTTCCTTCTAATATTTAATCTTCATACTATTCGCTTCTCCTGTTCGCTCCTCCTCCTGAGCTTGTGCTATTGATCTCTACACACTGTTTGACATATTTTGTTGACTGATATACTGTTGACATCAATGACAATCTCATCTATCATTAACAACAGATCATCACATCGACTGTTGACATCATTGACAATATATCCAACAATCTCACCCTTTGTCATTGAGGGAAACCTACTAACTTCATATACAAAACTCCCCCTGTGATGATGCTTTCCTCTGATGAAGTTTTCCTTTTATGAAGTTTCTCTCCCCCTTTGACATCAATGGCAAAGGGTTTCTTCTCCTATGATCTGTCAATATAATTACTTCTCTGACCACTGGTAACTCCTTCTGCAATCAACCTTTTTCTATCATAAATGAATGACTCCCCCTGTCACTATGCTCTCTCTCTACTTCTGACTACTCTCCCACTTTGTTTCTGAAAAGGTAGCTCTTCCTAACAAGGTTTCTTCCCTTGTTAATTTACTTAACTTCTTATCTCCGTTGATTAGGATTTTTGTGTTTCAAATGAGTAGTTTTTCTTGCTACAAATTTTTGTAGTGATCAATTCTTTTCAAGATTTAATCTAATTACTTTCTTATTTACTAACCAAAACTTCCCTTGAGATTTTACTGACTGTTCTCCCCCTTTGTTTATGAAAGGGTATCTTTTTCTGACAGGGTTTCTTCTCTTGTTATCTCTATAGGATATCATGTACCTCATTTTGTCCATCAGAAATCTGCTTCTGCGGATGCCCTTGTCTTACTGGAACACTGCGCAATTGTAGCTCATGTTATTCAAATAACTCTTGGATATTCCCATTGATTCTCATCAATCTCTAACTAAGATACCAATTTGTTTTATATCATCCACCTTGATATTTGCACTCTTAACAATCTTATGTAACCTAAGATTGTAGCATCTGTATTCTTTCTTGGTAGAAGCATATCCAAGAGGGATACCTTCATAAGATATGGCATCAAATTTTATGATATTCTTATCAATCCTTTTGATGCAGCACTTACTTCCAAAGACCTTGAAGTAATTTACTGAATGAGCTCTTCCAAAATAGGGTTCACAACGAGTTTTACTACTATTAATCCTGAGTTGAACATTGTTCAATATGAGTACTGATGTTCTTACAAATTCCCTCCAATATCAATACTAATTGATGGAATATCCATTAGATAATTTGCTTCATTGAGCATAGTCTTTGCAACATTCTAGACAGAGATATTTTTTTTTATTTTTCTTTTAGAAGGAGTTTCAGTGTACCATTAAAATAGGATTGAAAGATTTGTGAGATAATCATCACTCAATTCTTCTTGTTTTTCTATCATTGGAGATTCATCATGAACGTCATTATTATGTGCACTAGAAGCTTCTTTATCCTTGTTTTGAGAATATTCCTTATTATAATTTTCATCCTCCAAACTCCTATTATTAACTCCATCAATTTTAGGAGCAATATTTTCCTCATCTTTCTTATTTGGTACTTCAGATTTTCTTTTCCATGTCTTCTTATTTACTCTTGTTGTCATATTGTGTGAAGCATTTCTTATTGACCATATTTTTGAGTTCCAACAATCATGAGCTTTGTGGCGATATCCATCACAATTGTAGCATCTCATAGTGTAGCAATGTGTAGCAATATGTCCAACAAGATTGCAGTTTCAACATCTTATATTGTTGTTTAACCTACCAATTTGTTTTCTTCCATGATGCCTACAATCCAAGGCTTTATGAACATACTCATTACAAGAAAAACAATAACCATTAAAAACACTCTCATACTTCCTTTGATTCATCCATGAAGGTGTCTTTCTTCTAAACTTACTTTGGGGTGTATGAGTAGCTTCAAGATGTTTTCCTTGACCTGATCTTCTAAATGTTGTAATGTTTCTTTAATTCTTTGAACATGAATAACCCACATCATACTTGCTTTCCCTTTTTATAAAAGAAAGACTTGCATCAGACCTTTCTTCACTCTTTACAAATGAAGGACTTGCATCAGGTTTCTTGGGATTACTAATTTTTTCCTTGTTGTAGCCAAGACCGGTTTTGTCATATGGTGATCTCCGACTATCCAAGATCTCATCTAAGATCATAGAGTTACTCAAGAAATTGACTTGGGTGCTTGAATTCTCAACTTTCTTTCTAAGATTCACAACTTCTTCTTCGAGCTTATGACATGATTCTTCCCTTTTGTTCAACAGGTTCCTTACTACCTCCTCTTTTTTTTTGGTTTCTTCAAGTTGGGTCTTCAGATTGACATTGATTTCTCTTAGTTCCTTTAGATCTGCAAGGGATTTTCTAAGTTCATCATCTTCCTTGTTTTCTTCTTTTACTTGACTGATATCATTCTTTAATTTCTCAATCTCCTCTTCTTTTTCTTCTAGTTGAATATTTTTCTCAGATATGATTTTTTCATTGTCTTTGAGCATTTCCTTTATTTCAAAGAAAGGTTTTTGACTCTTTTCAAGAAATTCTTTAGTGTAGTTATGAAGAAAACTATAGTTTGAATAATCATGGCCATAGTGGTATTCATAAAGGCTCCAATCAACTTTCTTTTTTACCTTAGATAGGTCTTCTTCTACTTATTTCATGGGATAGATGCTAATAGAACATTCATTTATTGTATCTAAATCTTCTTCTTTATTTGCAGGGGAGATTTTAATATCAACATTATTGCAATCGGAAGATTGTAAAGAGTCTTTACCTTTATTGATGATCGAGTCTTCCTCTTTATCCTTGATAGGAATGTCTTCTATGTATTCTCTTTTAATTTTATACATCTTCATGGGAGGAAGAGCAGATTATTTGGAGGTATTATCACAACACATGTCATTTTCAACATCAATCTAAGTAATAGGACTTGATCCTTTAACAATGTGTACTTGTTCATATTCAAGGCCAAATTCGTTTGAAGGAATTATTTGTGGACTAAGAACTTTATCAAGCGCTTCAGTCCCTTTCTTGAATTTTTTAACAGTCTTAAGTTGATCCTTTAGTTGTTTACACATTTGTTTATATTTTCTCAGATCATCCAACACACACTCAAGCTCAAATTCAATATTGACTTCTTCTTCAATGTCTAAGTATTATTCAAAAGAATCTTCATCACTAGAATTTTTGTAGACCGAACTTTGTTCTGATTGAAATGCTTCATTTGACTTTTTATCTGAGTAGAGGTCTTTCATATTGTCCCAAAGTTCTTTTGCATAATTACATTCACCTATCTTTTCTTTGACATCATCAGGTAATCCATCAAGGATTGTATTCATTGCCATTGGGTTAATTTTCTTGGCTTTCTTTTGAGCTGGAGGCCTTACTCTGCTTGGTGGGAAGTAATCAGTGATCACGGAATTCCATACATCAGGTCCCAATGGCTTCAGATGACTTTCCATTCTTGTACTCCAAAATATGTATTCTACTTTTCCAGGTATTGGAGTTCCATTCTCAATGTAAATCTTTTGTCCATCCATGTGTGATTAATTTGATCTTCCTTTTAGTTTGTTAGATTGTTCTTAAAGGAAACTTCACTCTGATACCATTTGATGGAATATCCAACAATACTGAGCGCGGGGGGGGGGGTGAATCAGTATTGCCTAGTTTTTCTTTTTAACTTCATCCATATTAAGAACACATATTAATTATTCAATTAAGAAATATATGATGAACAACAAACCCTTATAAACACAAAATTTTATCGTGGAACCCAATAGGGAAAACCACCAACACTTTTCTATTAACTACAAAATTCCTTTTCTTACAAGTTACATAGAAGGAATATATTCTTCCTTTTCGATAAACACCAACTAATTAGGATGCACCCACACCCTTGTTCACCAGCACCAACTGGTAGGAGGCTACAACCCCCTATTGAGTCATCTACAACTGACAAGGAAGCACCAACTCCCTCTTTTCACCAGCACCAACTAGTAGGAAGCTTCGACCCCTTGTTTAGTCAGCGACCACTAACAAGGAATCACATAATCCCTTGTAGGATCCTACCTTCCCTTGCACCACCCAACCACCCTTATTTTATAATGCAATACAATCTCTTCTATACTTCACTGAATTTGACTCATGCAACCATTGTTGTAATTTCTACTTGTCTATTGCAACCTTTTCTTGTATGGTCTTCTGTATCAAGTACTGGATTGCATAACTATTGCTCTATCTTCTTCTGTTCTTGATATTCAATAAGGCATTGACAGGCACCTTAGAAAGAATAGTTCTTCATCTTAGACTCTGCTCCTGTTTTTGATCTTCTAATCTGAACCACAGAGACACACTGTTCTCACCACTTTTTCTCGTTTATACAATCATCAAACTGGTGTGAGATATAAAAGATCGTGTCCCTTTATTTGAACCATTGTACCTTTTCATTAAAATGATATTCTAAACTTTACTTAATATCATTTTTCCCTTTTAATTCTTTATTCATGTTTTCATGATTTAACTCTCTTTTAATCATGACTATGTATCGGTTCATTTTTTTCATGAGTTGATCAAAGACATAGATCGACTCATTAGATTGTAATCATGTTTCTTCTATGTTCTTGGTTCACCAATAGACCATATTCGATCATTTATCGATTCTTTGTATTGTTCTGGTGTAACTTTCCGTTGAATGAAATCTATATGCGGCACTCCCTTCAAACCAATTTAATATGACCATCAACACATAACCACAGGGTTATTAATCTAAGCGACATATTATATTTTTCCTTTTAAACCTCTTACCATATGACCAATGGCAGTATCCAGACGTTAAGACAAACAAGTGCTTGAGCGCATATCATAATCAATGGTCACGATTCAATCTCCTACTAAGATGGAAGACTGTCAAGACTTTGGGTCTTCACCCTTCAGGTCTTTGTGACTTCCAACCTTTCATATCTCCCAAATACGATATCGTCGAACAAATCAGACGGTTCACATTTATATCTCAGAACTAGATCAATGGTTATATTCGATCCTTACATCTATCCTTCATTGCGTAATCCGATGGCCAGGACTTAATCAAGTGTTGTGATGGATGGCCACCATTTACTCTAGGTCTTCAGACTTCGGATATTTTGAGTCTCAACCCCTTCTATCCTCTGTACGTCAATATTTTGGAGCTGTCAATATGTTGACGCGTGTCCCTTTCTTGATCAATGGTCGAGATCCTTTTGCATCTCTGGGCTTCGAAATTCTCAAGCCTCAACTCTCACTGTAGTATGATCAACGGTTGAGAACACTCCTGAAGTGATCTTTCAGATCAGACAAATTATGTCCTCTTTGGGACTTCGACGTTCATTACTTTCAATTCTCAAACTCTTATTTTCTCTCAGAGAATTTTAGTCGGAGTCCATGATCCAGGGACGCGTGTCCTCTTTAATCCAATGAATATCCTCTGCTCTGGGAATCCAACCTTCGACAATCTCAAACTTTTCTCCTTCGCATTTTCCCAGAGTAGTTTTTCCCAGAGTTCACAATCCATTGACAGTTACCCTCCTACACGATCAATGATCATGAATTCTCCTAAAGTGATCTTTCAGATCGAACGTCTCATGTCCATTTTGGGTCTCCGACATTCGGGACTTCAGGACTTTGGGCAAGTGATGGTGGTAAAACTCCCGAAGCAAAACTCCCGTAGTGACATAACTTTATTATGTCACTTTATGATGTGTCATGAGCCGAGTAGCTGCCACATGTCACTCGGATTTGTGATTTTACCGTACCTGAAATGCCAAATCAACTTGACACTTGTGAGTGTCTGATTGTGCCACGTGTCATTGCTGACATAGTATTGCTGACATGGACCCGCCACACGTCCTTGATGACGAGGTTCACTGACGTGGATCTCCCATACGTCCTTGTTGACGTGGTATGCTAACCAACAATCTTGATCCAACGATCCTCATTTGTCCTCCAAATCCAATGATCCTTATTCACTTTAGATTTTCGGGCTCCGGGTATTTCAAATCTCAAACTAACAGAGCGTAAGTTCCTCACATATTTAGATCCGTAGTGAAGGATGTTCATTCGATCAGGATCTAGGATCGACGACTCGATCCATATATGATGCAACTCTTGTAGATTATCCTATCCTTCCACTTTGAGATGATCTGACGGCTGTGGATATTCTTGAAGTAGATCAACGATCGACGTTGATTTCAGAACTACAACTTGCGAGTGATTTAATTTTCCTTTCAATCTCTGCAATCTATCCTTGTAGATTTTGTGTTTGTGCATCTAACGGTAATGATTTAATCTAACTTAAACTGGTCATTAGTTGGATCAACTGCATTCGTAGATATTTGAAGCTGTGTGATCTGACAATCTGGATGGATTGCGAGATTGTAACTAGTGAGTGGTTTAATTATTCTTTCTCTCCCCGCAATTCATTCCTGCCATTGATGGCTTGCAGATCCGACGGTCATGATATTCTAACGGTCCTCAAGCCCATGGTCACTCACATGACCGATGCACATTATATTAGATGATCAACATGGTCAACCTCTTGATCGGATGGCTATTGAGGCTTCTCAATTTGATCAGGCAGTTGCTGAGCTTACACTTTTCCTTTCGAGTTTTGATCTCTGCATTTTCTAACCCTCCTGAGATTTTATCATAAGAACATTGTTGATCCTATCGTGATCAACAATAGTCATGAATTTCTTCTTCTACCTGATATATTGTGCAATGCGGTCTTTCTTCTGAGCTTTGATCTTCATACTAATCGCATCTCCTGCTCACTCCTCCTCTCGAGCTTGCGCTATTGATATTTTCACACTATTTGACATATTTTGCTGACTAATATACTGTTGAAATCAATCAAAATATCATCTGTCATTAACAACAAATCATCACATCGACTATTGAAATCAATGAAAATATATCCAACACGACGTTTCCTAAGATTTTAGCATCGTCGCACCCTAGGTATATTGCAGCCTACAGAGATGTCATAGTCCAGCTCTAGAGTAGAGTGCGATGATTAGGCATCTTCACACCCCTTGCATTTTGCAGGGTGCGATGACCTTCCTTAATATGGTTTTTGAGAAGGGAAAGAAAATCACTTTTCTCAGGGATAAATACTCTTTTATATTTTCAGGGAACATGAACACATGTTGTGAGTGGATCACTGGGGTGACCAAAATAATGTGTAACAGAATGCGCCCAAAGTAAGAATATGGAACTTGTGATAGCTGAAATACTTTGTTGAATGTGTATGTCAAACAAGGAGCGCACCGATCAGGAACCGACAAACAATCAAGCATCAACATAATAATATACCATCGTCTGAGGTAGGAATTCCCATGCTCAAATTAAAAAATGTCAAGTGATTCATGGCCACTAAATATACATTGTGGATCCATGTCATTATTATTCAACATAGTCACCAGGAATACAATGTGGATATATTCTCTAAAAGAACTCAAATTTGGACATAGCCACGAGACATACAAAGTGGATTTATCTGTCAATAAAAATCATGAATAATCCATCACAACCTGGATCCAAATGATAATATCCAGGTTCTTCATTTCCATCGTCTCTAAGTATGAATCTATCCATGTGATTACAAGTGCTGAAGTCGAACATGGTAGAAACCACTTCATTATCGGTCATTTATGAAAATTGTTAACAAGTGTGAGGGAAATCACGATTGATGTCAATGAATCCCAAGGTACCCTAGAAAATCCAATGAATATGAATAAATGATTTGAAGTGGAATACTTGATGGAATATCCCAATCATGGGTCAATGATGTGAACTCACTGTTGAAAGCGAAGAGACCTTCCATTGAGGCATGCAGGTTCTAAGGTACTAAATGATTTCTAAGTCTTTTTCCTGGATAATGTGTTGAAGTCAACAGTAAACGACTCATCACAAGAGGGCCTTGATGTATCTCCAATCAATGACACAAAATATGAAACAGATTTGAGGTAGATCAGAGTATGAAGTGATTCGAAACTAACACAGGGAAGGCCGACATGGTAGAATATTTATAACTGCAGATGGCTGACTCGATAGAAGGATTTTTTTATGTTGGACTTCTCTTGAACATATGAACGACACAACAATGGTATTGGCAACATTGACTCAAGGAGGACCCAACATATGATTTTGTGGATTGTCAAATGAGAGAGTGTCGGATTTTCCAACCCAGATACAATGATGAAGGGGGGTGTCGTGTTCAGGAGCGACTATTAATTCCACTAACACGAATACAAAGACACATTTATTTCCCAATTTCCCCGCACCATTTCTGGCGAGTACCTCTTTATTTTTATGCAAGCTTGAGGAGGATAACATATGCTTGTTGATGTAATCTCATCCTTTGGATGAGTCCCTCGGAGTATATTTAATGAACCCTAAGAAGGAGTGGTTTGATCCCATATGAGTATTTCAATGTTTGTTTAATGAGTCCAAAGAGAGAAAAATCAGGGGGTTTTCATTTTTGGAGATTCTGAAAAACACTTAAAGAGAACTCCATCAGGTCCTTTTTCATAAATTAATATGATGAGACCAAAAATGTGATAATCTACCACTCATAAGATGTTTTCTTCAAATACTTTTACGAGCGTGAAAAGAACAAGGCCGCTCGTCTATCTTTTCATGTTTAGAGAGTCTGAAAAGATCTTAAGGGGAACTCCAAGGGGTTCCTTTTTTGTATAACCTTTACAAGTCCGAAAAAGTGATAAAAGTTTACTCGGTTACATTCTCAGGTATTTAAGAGCATGAAAAAGAAAAAATACTAAGGTCAATATTGTTTTCATTTTTACTCAAGCTTAAAACAAAACAAAATTATGCTTGGGATAGATTGTATTTTTACACAAGCTTAAAACTAGCCAAAACTCTAATTGGACCTAGTTTCACTTTTACATAATCTTAAACCAGAGGAAACTATGCTTGAGGTAGGTGGTTTCATTTTTACACAAGATTGAATTAGAGAAAACTATGCTTGAGGATTCCCAATGCATGGTTCACAGAATCACATGGTTGGTACTTAGCCCCCAGCTTAAGAAGCTAGTGGCTTAACTTCAGCATGAAGTCCATAGGCTGAAAGAATTTCCCCCCAAGCTTTGTCTCATCCAATGGCATAGGCGGATGAAATGAAGCTTCAAATACTATATGTAACAAAGTAATTGAATCAATCGAAGCGGGGAAAAAATCTATTTCATTTTTCAACGAGCTTTCCACAAAGAAGAAAAACTATGCTCGAGAATCTAGGTTCAATCCCCAAACCTCTGTTTCATTTTTTAATTAGCTTGACACATAAACAAGAACTATAATCAGAATCTTAGTTTCATTTTTTAACGAGGTTTCCATAGAGATGAAAAAACTATCCTTGTAAGCTCTATTTCATTTTTTAACGAGGTTTCTACAAAGACGCGAAAACTATCCTCACAGTTGGTTTCATTTTTTAATGAGATTGAAAGCAGAAAACCATGCTAAAGGCCAGTTTCATTTTTTAATGAGCTTGAAATAAGAAAACCATGCTCAAAGCTGGTTTCATTTTTTAATGAGCTTGAAATCAAAAAATCATGCTCAAAGACTCTCTTCTTGATCACGGCTTCCAAGAGGATAGTGATCTGAAAGGACACCATGTCAAGGGACAAAACTCGTTCATGGCCTCCAAGAGATATTCACTTCATGGAAGAAACACACTCTAGAAGGAACACATGTTGAGGGACACGATAGGGGTAAGGAGATCAGGCTCCGATATCCCCACCGAAGAGATCACCATGTCAACTATCGGATCCAAGTCATCTTCATCGACAACAGAAGACATGGGAGACAACGCCACATAATTTACATGTGGTAGGGGTGATACTATTTGCATATAAGAATCGTTTATGGAGGTCATTGAGTTGATGGTCAAGTCAAGGCTAGCAAAAGAAAGTTGATCAATAGTCACAATTATTTCATCGTGAGGGAAATATATCACACGAAAAAGAGTGGACATGATAGCTTTCATGGAATAGATGTAATCTCTCCCAAGGAGTAAATCAAAATCCAATGGGTCTTGGACTACCATAACATCAATAAAGACATTTTTCCCTCCCAAAGTTACGAGAAACTAAGGAAGGACTCCTAAAGGGAAACTGGTTCTTCTGTTAAAAGCTAACAGATTTTGTGTAACTGGAACAAGCTGAGGATAACCCAAATCTTGCCAAGAAATAGAGGAAAAAATACTAACGGACGCACCTTCATCTATCAATGTCTGAGGAAAATCCTGACCATAAACCTGTACTTTAATATTGAAAGGAATGTGAGAGTGAAGACGAAGTCCAGTCAGTGCACCCCAATAAAAAGGGATGGCCTCATTACTTGGAGGGGGTTCTGCGGGAGAAGGAGGAATGCCCCCTAGCACAATATATTTGGTGTCAAAAAGAAAAACTTGGGAAATATTGGATTTACTCACTAGCGAGAGAGTAGGATCGACTGGTGACGAGATCAGATCGACCACTTGAGTTTCATTCTCCAAGGGGAGAATGGGGTTGACGGCTGGAAATGAATCGACCTCTTCGGTTTCACTCTCTAACGAGAGAATGGGATCGACCGAGGATAGGATAAAATCGACTACTTTGTCAACTGGTGCAACTAAGGACATGGCCAGATTGATTACATGATCAACCAGACTGACCGATGAAGGGACCATATTGATCATTCCATCAACTACAGGTGGTTTGAGAGTAATATTGCAATACGTATCTAGAAGTTGAGGTTGGGAAACAATCATGTCTTCCAATAATTTTGAGGCTTCGTCCATACAAGGGAAAAGTTGAGTTTGATGACTCCCCCTGCATAACATACACGAGAACTTGACTCTACTTTTATTCTTCCCAATGGTATCCTGAATAGTTGACGGGAGGTTATCAACATATTGTTCAGAGGCTGATGACACAGGCTGGCGAGCGTGTGTAGACCATAGTTATATAACCTTAGATAGACTAGGGTAATCTTTAAGAAGATGGCTACCCTTAAAAATCCTGTAAGGGTACTTGGGTTTATGGGTTGTTTGGGTTATCTTGGTATTATCAACACTCCCAACATGATTATCAGTAACTGATTGTTTTCCAACATGTCTGGTAGTGGTTGGAAGTTTGGACCCTTGCTTATTTTTCTTCTTCTTAATCTTCCTTTTCTTCTTCTTCTTATCCACAGGGTTAATAGCTTCAGAGTGTTCACTCAGTGAAGAAGATGAAATGGAAGAAGACCTTGCAAGTGAAGAAGGTGAAGAATATATTATTAGTGAAGACGGTGAAGGATCAACATGAGTTTTATGTTCTTGGAGGAAAGTGCTTACAATAGAAGCACTACTTCATTCGAGATTACCTGAGTGGAAAAAAACCATACCGGTAATCCACTTGTAAGACCTGGAAGGCTCAAAGTAGCGATGTGAGGAGGACCAATGGTTCCATAAGAAGGAAAAACAAAAGGTTCCCCTGGCAAAGGGTTTTCCTCATTGTTCATTCCAGGAACTGACGCCATTAAATAAACATCCAACCTAGAGTCTACTAAGAAAAACAAATAACACATGCTAAAAATATAGTAAGAAAACAAGAAAACAAAACCTTCTTACAATGAACACAGTAGTTGGTGATGAAATCCAATGTCACGAGAACAATATAAGAAGGGGTTGAGATAGAGCAGGTGTAAAAGTTACGTTGACGACCTTCTTAATGGAATTACACCCTGGTGAAAGCTCCCACACATAAACGTGGGTATACCCTCCAAGGAGCCTGAGTGAGCTTGGCCAACTTTGATCCTAGGTACCATGAAGACTTTCCCCTCCACATTCACCTTGTGTAAAGACCCTAAAGAGATAGGCCACTAAGATTACCAATTACTACATGATTCCTAGAGAAACAGTCGACAATCTGATCCACACACAAAGGTAGGGTATCTAGCCTGAAATAAACTCGAGGAGCTCCCACACATAATCATGGGTATACTCTCAAGTGACCCCCAATAATATGCACAATCTCTACACTAAGACCAACAAAGTAGGGTGAGTAACTCTGCCAGTCCTAATGCGACCTCATGATTGACCCTTGTGTTAGAAGGGCTTCCCAAGACAAAACATAGCAATTGGATATGAACTCTCCCTATCACAAGATACTATTGTGTGTTTTTATGATTTGGAGAGTGTGCCTTACGACCTATTCCAAAGTGCTATCCTAGCTAATGTTGGTGAAGAGAATTTCTAGAAAATAAAATTTGCTAATAAATTTTTAAAATTACACTGTATTTTAAAGGTTGTTGTTTACTCAAAAGGGAGATGGGAATGAAACTGATGATGTATATGAACTTGACCCAATAAAATGCAGGAATATATGGATGTGCAATATTTCAATTTGATGAACTCTAATTATAGTAGGGAGAAGGTATTTTTGTTGAAGTACAAAAACTACGAAATACAATTTCTCAATTCTTGAATGAACAAAATCCCAAACAATCATGAACTACAAAATTTTCCAAATTCTCTTTCAATCAATGATTTTGAATGAAATAATTTTCTTATGAAAGATCACTAAGAAGAATAAATGAGTTTATTTCTTCCTTTCCTAAATCAAATCAGAGATGCAATGACAAAAGGAAAGCATAATCCAAGAAAATTAACACACTCTCAAGACAATTCTCAAATCAAACTTGTAATGTAGTCAGAAATGAAAAGATAAGAAATATTTTTGTCAAATTCCAAAAAAAATGTCTTTCAATCAACAAACAATATGGAAAGTAAAAACAATCCAAAACTTCAAACATGTCAAAGACCCTTTTTCAAACAAGCACTTAGATCAAGATCCAGAGATTATATCCTTGTGACAAAGATCAAAAGCAAAAAACTTGCAAAATTTACAAAGAAAGACTTCCAATCACTGAAAACCAATCACATGCAAGATTTAAACTCACAAATCAATCAAACAATGGTATCAAAAGTTCATCCCAAGAAATTGAGGTAAAAATGGGTGAAAAAAGACAAATTGACCCACTCCAACAAATCCTACAGGAAACATCGCAGGCTAACAGTGGGGCACAATGCGATGAGCTAAGGTCTTCGTAAGATACCAATAGGGCACAGTGTGACATCTGTTATCACCCCATAATTTATGGGAATCATCTTATGACTTGGATGTTATCTGTATCTGGTGATTTGGTTCACAAATGATATTGCATTTTTCAAATTATTTGTGAAAAGAAGAAAGAGAAAAAGAAAAAGAAAAAAGAAAAAGAAAAGGAAAAAGAAAAAGAAAAAGGAAAAGAAAAGGAAAAAGAAAAGAAAAAGAAA
>JZKD02S1797635.1:62895-90260 GCA_000966675.3 Picea glauca
CTTTCCACAGCTTGGCATTTGATAGGAAGTTCGTGTTAGCCGCTGAAAGCAAAACCACGTACCATATCCCCCTTTTTAGAAAATCGCTCCTTGGCGCAAAACAGGTACTCTCCACAGCGTGCCATGTGTGGGTCATCAGTCAAACTTTCCGTGCCTCGTCACTTTCCACAGCACTTCGGACTGGTGAAGCAATGCGCTTAGCTGTTGAAAGCTAGCGCTTTCCTCAGCTTACAATAKGTCCTAAAACATGATGTTAGCTGTTGAAAGCAGACAGTCATTTTTTAAAATGGAAGACTTTATTTTCGATTATTTCCTAAGACCTACTAAAAAACCAAAAATTTTCTGAACCGAAGAAACCTACTAAAAAACCAAAAATTTTCTGAACCGAAGAACTTGAAAATGACTTGAAGCTACCACTGAAAACTATGATATCCACCCAAACTCGGCCGAAAGGACGGTTTCATTTTGGGAGTTAACAGTCGCACCCTAGGTATATTTCATCCTATGGAGATGTCATAGTCCAGCTCTAGAGCAGGGTGTGATGATCAGACATCGTCACACCCCCTGCATTTTGCAGGGTGTGATGACCTTCCTTAATATGGTTTTGGAGAAGGGAAAGCAAATCAATTTTCTTAGGGATAAAGACTCTTTTATCTTTTCAGGGAACATGAACACATGTTGTGAGTGGATCACCGGGGTGACCAAAATAATGTGTAACAATGGGTAACAAGCTCCATGAGCATCAGAGTTCCCAAATTTGTAATATTGGATGTGGGTGGTCATGAAAGCATGTATTCCAACTTGTTTGTGATACCCTTATTATAATTTATGAGCAAAGGAAATTTTTTTGATAACCCCATCCATTTGTAGTTCCTGGTTTGATGGAACTTACTATGGAATCGTAAATACTGGAGAAGATGGTGATCTACGTGGATGAAAATCTCTTTGCCAATCATATAGTGCTTCCACTTTTTGACAGCTTGTACCAAGGAATAGAGCTCCTTTTTGTAGGTAGGGTATTTAAGGAACGCCCCATGAAATAATCCAGAATGATAGAAGACATGAATTCCTTCTGGCATTAGGACTTCTCCCATGGCATACCCACTTGCATTTGTCTCCACTTCAAACAACTTCTGCAAGTTTTTGATGCAGGAGCATCGCTCCACCTCATTTACGCGTCCTTAGTCGGTGCATCCGTGCATTGGGAGGAACAATTTCCAAGGGACGAGAGGTGCCAACCCTCTGATTTTGAACCCAAGTTAAAATTTTAATGCAATTGAATGTAATTAAATTATGTAACGCTCAAGGAAATCCAAGCCATGTGTTTGTACATGCTGCATGTGAAGTCACCTTAAATGGATAATAGTTAGATAGTTTTAGGTATGATTTGGTCTAGTTATCGATAAAATGTAATTGAATGTAAATTAATGCAAGTAGGTAGCTAGAGTGAAGGCACGAGAAGCCCCCTCTGTTTGTAAAAACACTCTTGTATTGAAAATTCATGAGTCAATTAGAAGAGAGGAGATGAGAAGCATTGAAGACTCTATAGTAGTCCAACCTTGTAAATTTTTATACAAAAGAATTCAAATATTAATACAAAGAGAATTTTTTCCTACCTATGAGTTTTTGTGTGTTGTTATATTTGTTTTCTGAATATGCATAATTTTTTACAATGGGTTTTGTGGATTCCATAGATGTGCAAGTATGTTACATTTGTAGGTTTAGATAGACTTCTCTATCTTTGTGAATTTTTGGGTAGTTCCAGGCTCTTAGGATTGTGCAAGGATTGCACAACAGAGTGGTTGAAAAATATGTGAAGCCAATGCAAGGAGTGCACAACAGAGTGGTTGAAAAATCTGTGAAGCCAATGCAAGGAGTGCATTTTGAAATCTGTTTAGAGTTCAAGGAAGAGCGTGCCAGGTGGGCACACCAACACAATTTGTAAATCTCAGAAGGAGTATCGTGCAAAGAGTGCACCTCAGAGTTGTTGAACACTCTGAGAAAGACTGTGCAAGAGAATATTTACCAGAGTTATTGAATACTTCCAAGGCTCTGCAAGGAGTGCATAGGGATATTTTTGAAAAAATATCTAAGTATGAAATCATTCAGAGGCTCAGAGGACGTAAAGATTGCGTTAGAGATCAAGTGGTTTCAAGTCCACAAAGCTCAGGAAGATGAGCGTGAGTGTTAGGAGGGCACAAAAATTCATTTGAAGGAGAAAAAGTCCGAGCCCCCTTAGGATTCTAAGCAATTTCAAGTTTAGAGGAGAGTAGTGAAAGTGTGCACATAAGACTCGTGCAAGGCACACATTGGGCCAAAACTTAGTCAAAGTGTTGAGAAGTTCGAGTCTAGAGAAGCACGAGGAGTGTGCAGGGAGAAATTATTTCAAATTCTAAGTTCGAGAGGAGTATCATTTTCAATACGCAAGCCAAGTCCGAGCAGACAACCTTGCATAGGAAGGTTCAAAGGCCAATCCTTTGAAATTTTTTAATAATCCTTCATTTGGAAGGAAAGTGCAAACAAGCGAGGAAGAAGAAGATACAAAATCCATTAGATCAGTTGTGGGAAGATATTTGGGCCATTAGATCAAGCCCATAAAGGATGAGGAGTGCGCAGAGGAGTGGAACCGAACCTAGTCGTTGAATCTGAGTGAGTGGATCAACAACTGTCAAATATAGGTCACTTGCATGATGTTTAACCCTGATGGTCCTTCGGACTTCAAAAGTCTATAGGTTTTCCATACTTAGGCACAAAAGATACAAGTTACCCAATGTCCCAGGAAGCCGAAGTAAGTCTGGATCGTCCATTTTTAGAGGACGCATGTCAGTATATTAGGGGTGGTTTGGAAGACTGGCCATCCGGGAGAATAGAGAGGATAAGGGTTTGATTTCTCCAAAGTCCCAAAGTTTGGAGTCAAACTGAGTTGTCTCTTAGGGAGGAAAAGTGGTGCTATATCCCATTGTTTGGAGCCTCAGTACTCTAGAGGAGGTGAATGTATGTTGGGTAGAGTTGATAACTCTCAGAGCTCCAAAGTTCGAAGCACATCATAGCCATTGATCACAGAGGACATGCTTCAACAAATCCTGAGATGTGGAGGTCCAACACTCCGGATATATTAGTTTGAGTTGAGTCAAATACCCTCGAAGCTCTAAAGGTCGGAGCACATCATGGCTATTATTCAGGAGGAGATACATGGCAGGATATCTGGAGGTCTAGAGGTATAGCAATCTAGAGGAAACCAAGCGTATATTTGTGAGAATTCTTGTAGTTTTGAACAAGAGAGCTCATCCTAGCCATTGATATGGAGGAGGGAAACATGGAGTGTATATCTTCCACTTCATTGGTTCATTGGTTTGGGGAGAGAAGGGCACAAATTATTGAAGACTCACGGAGGCCCGAATGACGGAAACCATCCCATCCCTTGGTTACACTGGACATGTGGAGCCAGATCATGAAGTCCGAAGACCCTACACTCTAGAAGATTTGAGTTGTAAGTTGAACTAGGAAGAGAACTGGTCAAGGCCGAAGTCCGTAGTTAATCTCGACTGTTGATAGAGGGGAGCCACATGGAGGGAAAATCTGACTTTTTGGTAGTTTGACACTACAGAGGGTTGAGGGTGTGGCCAGTCTGGAACTCCTAAATCCTGGAGTCTCGGAGTAGATCTGTGTCGTTGATTTATGGAAGAGGCTCGATCCATTGATTTGAGGCCTGTGTGTATTCTTCCATTCGGCTATTTGGGGGTTTGGAGGTATAATGTTGTGGGAAAACTCCCAAAGCTCGGAGCCATGAAGTGGAGTATCAACTATTGATCCATGGAGGAAGGATAGTCATCCGATCTGTTGGTCCAGAGTTCGACAGTTTTTTAGCATAGCAGGCTAGAGAAGGGAGAACAACCGAATCTAGAACTCTTGAAGTCATCTGTGAGTCGTCGATATTGATGGATATTGGGGACAGTTTATCCCATAGGTGTTCGGAGGTTCGCCGAATTTTATGTTCGACATTTTTTGGAAGTTTCTGAATGTAGATCACCTGAATCTTTCAACTTAGTGCATTATGTTAGTGCCTTGTCATGACCCAAGGTCATATGTGGATTTTGGCCAAGATAAAAGGGCTAGAGCCCAAAGTTTTTTCTAAAACGTAAAGAAGTGGTTTAACCTATGATTTTTGGGCCAGATTCACCTGGAGGACTCCCTTGGAGTATTAGGATCCTCAATAGCAGTTTTGAGGCACGGGGAAGGAATTTAAGGACCTGGGTTTTATTTTGGGGGCCTAGCAGGGGCCCGAAGATCCAATTCATCTCCCAATTGTGAATGATCGTAGACCAGGACGTCACGCAGACCTTGGGAGAGTGTGGGGTCTACATCAAGTGGTATCAGAGCTGATTTTTTCTGTAGACAACAGGAAAAGGAGGAGAAGACAGGGTGTGATGTTCTGTGAAGATTTTTTTCTAGTGTGCAACAGTCAATAGACATCCAGGTGGGCTAAAGGAGAAGAACTAGTTGCATTCTTGGAGGAAGAAAAAGAAAATGGCTACTGAATTCCATAGACAAGGTATAGGAAAAGACCAAAAGCAGGTGAGAAAAGAGTAGAGGGATAAAGATCTCAAGGATATTCGAGCATAAATCGATAGGATGACGTTGAATATGTAGAAAGAATTGCAATGAAGCTAGATATATGAATGGCATTTGAAGAAGAAAACAAGGTGGAATGTCCAGCAGTTGGTCGCCAGGAGGCAACAACAGGTATTGAGGAGGTGGATGATGCATGATGAAAACCTCAATGACACATAGGAGATGGTTTACATATATGAACCAGAAGTAGGATAAACCCTCAGTGATGAGGAGGAGAGATCAAGTAGAGATATCATAGTCTGTCAAGAGGGAAGTGATGAACTTTCATATTTCCAGGTGGGAAATGAGAAGAGATCAATTGAAGATCTCGTAGACTTCCAGGAGGGTAGGAATGAAATTTCATATTACCAGGTGGGAAAGGAAGAGGAGATGAGGTTGTCTGAGAGTCTTGAGAACTCAAAGGTGAGATCATATTATCTAGGAATGTTGACAGAAGAGGAGGATTAGAAATCCATTCTGATCATTGGGGGAATCAGAATATTCTAGCCAAGCAGGCCTGTCGAGGATAGTGCATGTGTTGAGGGTGAAAAAGAAGAAAGACAAATAATGTAGAATGTCACAAAGGAGGATATTGAGTAGGCATTGACACCTACCAAAGAAAGGAGAGAAAGAGAAGAATAGGAGCATTCATATCAGATGCTCACTTAGTGGGAGTAGGATTTAAAGTTGTTGGAGGATTGGTTATACAATCCAGCGAAAAAATAATACCTCCAAATGGATGCGGTCATGGAGAGTTAAGAAGAATTCCATCTCGAGGAGTAGCTTGAAAATGATGGAATTGTACCAGCAACAAAATATGACAAGAGAGAAGAAGAGAAACTGGCAGAGAAAAATATGCCAGAGGAGATTGCTGAGCAACAACTTAGTAATAAGGATGCATAATTTGGACCTGTAGTGGAGTGGCAAGGAAGTGCCACAGGAGATAAAAAACATAATGGGAGATTAGGATGATCTTCCCTTTGATGTTTATGATGAAGAGGAGATGAATTAGTAGATAAGGATGCAGGAGAAAAAGAGCCATCGAGTGGATTAGTTGGATGCGCAAATTGAATGAATTAGGAGGCTGATGTTGAGATCAGGAAGTACTCCACAACATGAGAAGGATGAGTAGAGGGAATCCTGCAATAACAACATGATAGCAATATCATGGAAGAGGATAATATGGACAACTCCAATTTCATATTTTGGATCCTAGAGGATTTCAACAATAACAACATGGGAGATTTTTTCCAACAGGGGAGTATGATGGAGGAGCATCGCTCCACCTCATTTACGCGTCATCAGTCGACGCATCTGCGCATTGGGAGGAACAAGTTCCAAGGGAAGAGAGGTTCCATCCCTCTCATTTTGAACCCAAATTAAAATTTTAATGCAATTGAATGTAATTAAAGTCTATAAGGCTCAAGGAAAGAGGAGCCATGTGTTTGTACAAGATGCATGTGAAGTCACCTTAAATGGATGACAGTTAGATCGGTTTAGGTACGATTCATACTATTTATAGATTAAATGTAATTGACTATAAATTAATGAGTAGGTAGTTGGATGGAAGGCGTGAGAAGCCCCCCCATTTTTCTAAAAAATCTCTTGTATTGAAAATTTATGAGTCAGTTAGAAGAGAGGAGAGGAGAAGTGTTGAAGACTTTGTAGTAGTCTAGCCTTGTAAACTTGTATACATAAGAGTTTAGATATTAATACAAAGATCATTTTTTCCTACCCATGAGTTTATGTGTGTTGTTATATTTATTTTATGAATATGCGTGAATTTTTACAATGGGTTTTGGGAATGCCGTAGATGTGCAAGTATGTTACATTTGCAGGTTTAGATAGACTTCCCCATCTTCATAAATTTCTGGCTAGTTTTGGGCTCTTAGGATTGTGCAAGGAGTGCACACTAGAGTGGCTGAAAAATCTATGAAGCCAATGCAAGGAGTGAATTTTGAACTCTATTTCAAGTTCAAGGAAGAGTGTGCCAGGTGGGAACACCAGAACAATTCGTAAATCTCAGAAGAAGTATTGTGCAGGGAGTGCACCTCATAGTTTTTGAACACTCTGATAAAGAATATGAAAGAGAAGACATACCAAAGTTATTGAATACTCTGAGGGCTCTACAAGGATTACATTGAGTAGACACAAGGAGTGCATAGAGATATTTTTGAAAAACTCTTTAAGTATGAAATCATTTAGAGGTTCATAGGACACAAGGAGTGCGCCATAGATCAAGTGGTTTCAAGTCCACAAAGCTCAGAAGGATGCATGTGAGTGCTAGGAGGGCACAAGAAGTCATTTGAAGGAGAAAAGGGATGATCCCCTTAGGAGTCTGAGAAATTTCAAGTTCAGAGGAGAGTAGTGCAAGTGTGCACAAAAGACCCGTGCAAGGTGCGCATCAGGCCAACACTTAGTCAAAGTGTTGAGAAGTTCGAGTCTAGAGAAGTGTGAGGAGTGTGTAGGGAGAAATTATTTCAAATTAAAAGCTCAGGAGGAGTAGAATTTTCAAAGAGAAAGACAAGGCCAAACAAACAACCTTACAGAGGAATGTTCAAAGGCCAAGCCTTTAAAATTTTGAATAATACTTCATTTGGAAGGAAAGTGAAAACAATCGAGGAGAAAGAAGCCACAAGATTTGTTGGATCGACTATGGGAAGAGATTTAGGTCATTATATCAAGCCCAAAAATGACGAGGATCACATAGAGGAGTGTCTTAGATCCTAGCTGTTGGATCTAAGTGAGTGGATCGATAGCTGTCGGATACAGGTGAGTTGCATGATGTTTAACCCTGAGGGTCCGTCAGACTCCAGAAGTCCCTCGGACTTCAGAAGTTCAGAGGTTTTCCATACTTAGGCATAGAGGATACAAGTTCCTTGAAGTCCCGAGTAGCCAAACTAATTATGTATCCTCCATTTGCAGAGGACACATGTTAGTAGATTAGGGGTGGTCTAGAAGACCGACCATCCAAGAGAATAGAGGGGAGAAGGGTTTGATTTTTCTGAAGTCTCGAAGTCCGGAGTCGAACCGAGTTGTCTCTTAGAGGAGGAAACATGGTGATAGATCCCGTGTTCCAAAGCCTCAATACTCCAAAGGAGGTGAATGTATGTTCAATAGAGTCAATAACTCTCAGAGCTATGAAGATCAGACCACATCGTAGCCATTGATCACATAGGACACACATCAGCAGATCCTAAGATCTGAATGTCCAACACTCTAGAGAAATTGGTTTGAGTTGAGTCAAAGACCCCTAAAGCTCCAAAGGCTGAAGCACATCCTAGCCGTTAATCGAGAGGAAATACGTGGCAGGATATCTGGAGGTCCAGAGGTATAACACTCCAGAGGAAATCGAGCACAATGTTGTGAGAATTCTTGGAGTTTTGAACAATGGAGCTCATACTAGCCATTGATCCAGAGGAGGGACACATGGAGTATATATCTACCACTTCTTTGGTTCATTGGTTCAGGGAGAGAAGGGCACAAAGTATTGAAGACTCATAGAGGCCTGAAGGTTAGAATCCATCCCAACCCTTGGTTACAGTGGACACGTGGTTCCAGATCATGAAGTCTAGAGACCCGACACTTTGAAATATTTTAATTTTAAGTTCAACTTGGTAGAGAACTTCCAAAGGTTAGAGTTAATCTCGATTGTTGATCAAGGGGAGCCATGTGGAGGGAAAATTTGACTCTTCGATAGTTCAAGGCTCTAGAGGCTTGAGGGTGTGGCCAGTCCGAAACTCCTGAAGCCCAGAGTCCCAGAGTATATCTAGGTTGTTGATTTCTGGAAGAGGCGCAGTCTGTTGATTTGAGGTCTTTGTTTATTCTCCCATTTGACTATTCGGGGGTTTGGAGGTATAGTGCTATGGGAAAACTCCTGAATCCAGGAGCCGCGAATTGGAGTAGCAAACATTGATATGTGGAAGAAGGATAGTCAGATGATCTATTGGTTTGAAGTTCGACACTTCATGAGCAAAGTGGGTTAGAGAAGAGAGAAAGGTTGAATCTCATACTCCTGAAAGTCATTTGCAAGCCATTGATCTTGACAGAGATTGGGGAATGTCTATCCCATAGGTGTTCGGAGGTTCACCGAATTCATTGTTCAATGGTTTTTAGATGGTTTTGAAGGTATATCTCCTAGAGCTCGAAGATCCTAGAGCTTTCAACTTAGCGCATTATGTTAGCGCCTAGTCACAACCGAGGGTCATATGTGTATTTTTCCCAAGCGAAAAGGGGCTAGAGCCCAAAGTTGTTTCTAAAAGGTAAAGAAGTGGTTTAGCCCACGATTTTCAGCCTAGAGTCACCTAGAGGACTCCATTGGAGTATTAGGATCCTCACTAGTTGTTTTGAGGCACGAGGAAGGAATTTAAGGACCTGTGTTTGATTTTGGGGGCCTAGAAGGGGCCCAAAAAGCAAATTTGGCTCCCGATTGTGAACGATCCTAGAACAGGAGGTTGCGCAGACCCGAAGATAGGTTGGGGTCTGCATCAAGTGGTATCATAGCTGATTTTTTCTATAGACAGTAGACAAAGGAGGAGAAGATAGGGTGCGATTTTTTGTGAATATTGTTGGTCGGTGTGTAGCAGTCAATAGACATCCAAGTGGGCTGAAGAAGAATAACTAGTTTCATTCTTGGAGGAAGAAAAATAAAATATCTATTGAAGGCCATAGACAAGGTCGAGGAAAAGACCAAAAGTGGGTGAGAAAAAAGAAGATGGATAAATATCTCGAGGAGATCCGAGCAGAACTTGATAGGATGATGTTGAAGATGCAACAAGCAATGCAAGGAAACAAGAGATATGAATGACCTTTGAAGAAGAAAGCAAGGTGGTCTATCCAACATTTGGTCTCCAGGAGGTAGTAACAGTTATTGAGGAGGTGGCTGAGGCATGCTAAAAACCTTAGTGACAGAGAGGATATGGTTTACATCTGTGAAGTAGAAGTAGGAGAAACCCTTAGTGGTGAGGAGGAGAGATAAAATAGAGATCTCATAGACTTCCAGGAGGGAAGGGATGGAATTTCATATTGCCAGGTGGGAAATGAGAAGAGATAAGTTGAATATATCATAGACGGCTAGGAGGGCAGGCATGAAAGTTCATCTTTCCAACTGGGAAAGGAAGAGGAGATGAGGTTTTCTAAGAGTCTCAAGAAATCAGAGGTGAGTTGGGACTAGCTAGGAATGTTGATAGAGGAGGAGGATCATAAATCCATTTTGATCATTAGGGGAATCATAATATTCCTTCCAAGCAGCCTAGTCGAGGCCAGTGCACATGTTGAGGGTGCAGGAGAAGAAAGATAGCTAATGTAGACTGTCATGAAGGATGATCTTGAGAAGACATTGACATCTTCGGAAAAAATGAGAGAAGGAGCATAAGAGGAGCATTCAGATCAGATGCTCACTCAGTGGGAGAAAAAGTTAAAGTTGTTGGAGGATTGGTTATGCCATACAATGACAAAAGAAGACTTCCAAAGGGATGCGGCCATGGAGAGTTAAGAATAATTCCAACTTGAGAAGAAGATGGAAAATGTTGGACTTGTACCAGCAAAAAAAGATGACAGGAGAGCAGAAGAGAAAATGGCAGAGGAAAATATGTTAGAGGATATATATGAGAAACAACTCAATAATAACGTTGCATAATTTGGACCTATGGTGGAGTGGAAAGCAGTGCTAGAGGAGATAAAAACAACATGGGATATGAGGATGATCTACTCTTTGATATATATGATGAATAGGACATGCAGTAGTAGAGTAGGATGCAGGAGAAGAATATTCATCCAATGGACCAGTTGGACGAGGAAATTGAATGAATTAGGAGGATGATGTTGAGATCAGTGCAGGAGGTAGTCGGTAACAGGAGAAGGTTGAATAGAGGGAATCTTGTAGTAACAACATGACAACAACAACAATAACAACATGGAAGAGGAGAAGATGGACAACTCCAATTTCAAATTTGGGATTCTATAGGATTTCAACATCACCAGTAGGGGAGCCATGAGCAGGATCTCGTGATTTTTTCCAACACGGGAGTATGATGCAGGAGAATCGCTTCAACTCATTTACACGTCATCATTTGGTGCATCTATGCATTGGGAGGAACAGGTTCCAAGGGAAGAGAAGTGCCATCCCTCTCATTTGAATCCAAATTAAAATTTTAATGAAATTGAATGTAATTACAGTTTTTAAGTCTCAAGGAAAGCCAAGCCATTTGTTTGTATAGGTTGTATGTGAAGTTGCCTTAAATGGATGACAATTAGATCAGTTTAGGTTCGATTCAGACTAGTTATCGATTAAATGTAATTGAATTTAAATTAATACGAGTAGGTAGCTACAGGGAAGGCGCAAGAAGCCCCCCCTTTTTGTAAAAAATATCTTGTATTAAAAATTCATGAGTCGGTTAAAAGAGAGGAGAGGATAAGTGTTGAAGACTCTGTAGCAGTCCAACCTTGTAAAATTTTATACATAAGCATTCATATATTAATACAAAGATAAATTTTTCCTTCCCATGAGTTTCATGAATATTCATATGTGTTGTTATATTTTTTTTATGAATATGCATGAATTTTTAGAATGGGTTTTGTGAATGTCGTAGATGTGCAAGTATGTTACATTTGCAGGTTTAGATAGAATCCTCTATCTTCATGAATTTATGGCTAGTTCTGGCCTCTTAGGCTTGTGCAAGGAGTGCACACCAGAGTGGTTGAAAAGTATGTGAAGCCAATGCAAGGAGTGCGCTTTGAACTCTATTTTGAGTTCAAGGAAGAGCATGCTAGGTGTGCACACCAAAATAATTCGTAAAGCTCAGAAGGAGTATTGTGCAAGGAGTGCACCTCAAAGTTGTTGAACACTCTGAGAAATACTATGAAAGAAAATACATACCAAAGTTATTAAATACTCTGAGGGATATGTAAGGAGTGAATTGAGCATACATAAGGAGTGCGTAGGGAAATTTTAAAAAAATATGTAAGTCAGAAATCATTCAGAGGTTCAAAGGATGCAAGGAGTGCAACAGAGATCATGTGGTTTCAAGTCCACAAATCTCAGGAGGATAAGCATGAGTTCTAGGAGGGAAAAATAATTCATTTGAAGGAGAAAAGGGTCGATCCCCTTAGGATTCTAAGAAATTTCAAGTTCATAGGAGATTAGTGAAAGTGTGCATAGAAGACCCGTGCAAGGCATGCAGCAAGCCAACACTTAGTCAAAGTGTAGAGAAGTTTGAGTATGGAGAAGTGAGAGGAGTGTGCAGGGAGAACTTATTTCAAATTCAAAACTCAGGAGGAGTAGAATTTTCAAATCGCAAGACAAGGCCAAGAAGACAACCTTACAGAGGAAGTTTCAATGACCAAGCCTTGAAAAATTTGAAGAATCCTTCATTTGGAAAGAACGTGCAAAGAACCGAGGATGAAGAAGCTACATGAGCTGTTGGATTGCCTGCTGGAAGAGATTTGGGCCATTAGATCAAGCCCTGTTGGCACAGGGGCAGACCTAGGGTTCAACTCTTCAACAACACACCAACAAAACCCTAAATATCGACCCTTTCGGCAACACCTACGAAGCAGATGAAGTCTCACCCGAGGTAGAGGAAGTGGTGATTGAAGGACTCAAGTGTCTAAAACCTATTTGGGACACAGATCTGTGATCATAGTACTTAACAGAGCACTTTGTGGTTAATATTCATTAGTATTCAACCCTTAGTCACATCACAGGTCAAAACCCTAGTTACAGAACAACACAGTACTCAACTAGATCTAACACATCCAAGCACTTAGCATATAGAAATAGATCAGATATAACATTCATTCACATTACTAATCACTAAGATACTATGTCAGATGCATATAACAAATAGATCACAACACTAATCATAAATCACAACAATCACATAACAACCATAAAGCACAAGGCAAACATAACACAGGATATACGTGGTTCATCCCAGTGTGGGGCTACGTCCACCAACTCTCCTTCTTATTTATTGTCTTCTATCAATATATTTACATGCACAGAGCCACATAACCCACTCCGCATAGGACAAGAGATCTACATGCACCTCGCCAGATCCTCCTTCCCTAAGCTAGGTTCAAGTACAAAGCTTTTCTTACAACTACTTGCACTCAGCCTTGGAATTTCTCAATACACATTATGCACAGAGCTATCTCGATCACATAGATCCAATTGTTGACATCAATTTCACTTAGCACAAAATCACATGTGTCTCTTTATCACACATCCCCCCTTATTACATCACCTAGATATCTATTTATACATTCCAAAATGGGCCTAAACATGGGTAAACCCATGGGTCGCCATCCCATACCTGTTACATAAACCCTAAACCCAAAAATTCCCTAAAAAGGAGCCTAGATCCCATGATCTCTGCTTCACCTTGCGCTCCACCTTCTACCAGCTTGTCGAAGTCAAAAAAATGGTCAACAATGACCAAGGTCTTCCAAAACTTGGTCAAGGTCCAACAGGCCCCTAACACTCACTTGTGACTCATCCCAAGTCACTCTGATCTAGGTAACTCTGCCTCGAATGCCTCGATCTTAGCTTGAGCCGCCTCGACCTGTTGCTTTGCTAGGGACTCCTGCTCGGTGAACTCCTGAATAATATTCTTCATCACAGGTCCTTCAAAGCATTGTTCTACTATGGTGACCATTTTTTCTAGTTCTGCACCTCATCCTTCAATTTCCTCAAAAAGTGTGCAACCTCCATCTTGTATAGGATGGAGTTGCTGAGTCACTTCCATGATTTTACTCTGTATGGCATGGACCTATTGTTGAACCATGTGTTGTTCCTGGGACCTTTTCATCCTCTCGACCGCCGACAGAGGCTTCAACTGTGCCTGTACTGATGTTTCTTGCTACTTTTCCTCCTAGAGTTGTGACTCCAGTGTCCTTAGTTTGAGTTCCTCTGCAAGACACTCATAAGTCTGCGCATTTTGAATGTTGAGTTGTTTACATTCTAAGGTCAATGCCTTGATTCTCTGGACTGTGCTCTGGGAAGTTTCTTCTCTCTGGTCTCGCACCTCTTGCAGAGTGCTTGACACTACTTGTAACTCATTTCGACTACTCTCTGTTGGAGCTCTTAAATGGCTTTAGAAATATTCGCCACTTGATCCTCTACTAGGTCTTATTCGACCTGTTCTAATCCTGTCACAGAGAGAAGTTCTCTAGTGATTGCTTCTTTTTCACTCCAATCTCCTCCGTGAGAAACTGTTCTTTCTCCTTTTGGATCTGCTCTCTATCCTCTGCAAACTTGTCTTGGATGTCATCTTTTTATTGTTGCGCAACCTGGAGTTTCTCTATGGCTTCCTCTTTTTCTTTCTTCAGGGCCTTTGTGGCCTTCTCTTTTTCCTCTTGGATATAACAAAGGTGAGCTTTGGTCGTATCTTCTAGTATTCACAGCTAGGTAGGCTCATCTCCCAACTTTGTTCCTTCTGATGATGGAGGCACAGTAGACATAGCGCCACTGGAGTATAGGGCTTGTTGTACCCCTTTCATCTCTTCTTCAATATTTTCAAACATGGTCTCCTATTTTTCTTCGCTTCTCTACAAGATATTCTCTGAGGTTTCTGACACAAAGACAATGATGAGGTCGATGTCATCCACCATGAGCACAAAATGCATCTGTAGTTTAGTGTCTTTTGAATTCTTCCGTGATGTAGGTTTTGTGGGGGAAACCTTTCTTTTCTTGGATGTCTCAGCTTCATCAAGAGGATCCCTAGGTGGTGTTACTTCACCTTGCTTTTGCTTGTCTTCTTCTACTTTGTCCTCTTATTTGTCTACTTTGTCACCTCCTCCTCCTCTAGGTGAATCTGAAGTAATCTCTTCTGATGTTCTGTTTAGCTCCTGTACCTCTTCCTTCTTCTTCCTTCCGCTACTTCTAGGTGCATCATACTCTTCACGAGTAACCACAGGACTTCCGATAAGGTCGGGGTCGGACAGTTCTACCTGGTCGACTAGTATAAAGAACTCTACAGGCCATTCCTTAGGTATTTCTTCCATGTCCTCCTTTGTGAGTTTATAATAAGATTGGATCTCTTCTTTATTTTTGTATGCGCATGTTGATGGGTGTTATATATGCACTAAAAACACAGTAAAATCCCTCAATTAAATTGTCAACCCAGGGTAAGTAAACTTAGAGTTGTAGAAAAATATATGCCAAAGGTAGAAGGGTTGGTAGGAGTATAGTCTAACTAATGAAGATATCTATCTAAGGATAATCTACTCAAGAAAAACTATCTAATGAAGAAACCCTACTAAGCAACTTGAAACTAGGTAACCTAAGTACTTTTGGGCCAAGGATCGATGGATAGTTCTAAGAAAACAAGTAAAAACCCTACTTGAAGCAAACTAGTTCATAACAATAAGCAAAGGCAACTATTTAAGCATACCGATAAGTAAAATGACAAAAGAAAACTACTTTAACTTGCCAACCTACATTCAATGAGAAACTATCCTATGAAAGCAAGTAAATAAACAAGAAAGCAACTATTCTACTAAAGAAAATTAACAAGTAAGAAAAGACAACTAACTAACCTATTAAAGCAAGTAAACAAAGACAACTAACTAATCCTATTAAAGAAAGTAAGCAAAGACAACTAACTAACCTATTAAAGAAAATAGACAACTAACTACTCTAAGATAACTTCTACTACAAGTAATCAAATAAAAACTTCTCATTGAACAACTATCTAGCCTAAGAGGCAAGTGGACTATGTTCTTAACTCAAAACTATTTCTAATTCATGAAAGGAAATCTATCTTATTGAAAGCAAGAAAGACTAGCAACTAACCTTTAATCTATAATAAGAAAACTGTTCTCTAACCTGTCAAAGAACCTATCAAAGAAAAAGACTATCTACCCTACATCAACAATAAAACTATCTTCTAAGCTATGAAAGTAAGAAACTATATATTTTGATCTATGAAAGCAGGAAAACTATCTTTTTAACCTATGAAAGCAAGGAAACTATCCTTTAACCTATGAAAACAGGAAAACTATCTTTTAACCTATGACATTTCAAATATAATGCTGGTGGTTGTGTGAATGTCTTCGGTGTCGGATGATATCTCGATGGCACTTGACAACAAAGGACAATTCAAGTGGTATAAGATCAATACTGATCTCAATAGAAAAGTGAAAGGTATGGATTAAACAATCCAATGAGAATTTAGCCATGACAAAAGAAATCGTCAATTACCCTGCATATTCATTTATTAACCATCACCAATACAACAAGATCATCATTGTACTTTTATACTACGTAAGAAAAACTAGATTCAACCATTAACTAAGAAATATGATTGCAATTTAATTCTAGGAAAAGAAATTACATAAATTGAAACTATGCTACATCTATTCTAACAATTCAAAGTTCAAACTACAATAAGAAAATGCTTAAAAATAGAAATTAAAACATGACATTAAAAAGTAAACTAACAACTACATTAATCAACAACTAGCTAAGCCAATTCTACATAAAAATGAAATAAGCAATCTATGATTAGAAACTGAAATTGATCTTATCCATCCATCAAATACTTGTCGAAGAAAGCTCAAATACAAACTCTGTTCTATTCTAATTAAAACTCTATTTTAAACTTGATTCTAAAATCATAAATAAAAACATAATCTAATATCTAACTACACATGGGGTTAGTCTAGGGATCTGTAGATCTATTCCTAATTACAAGATTAATGCATGCTAACACAATTCGTCATACTAACCTGCAAAAGAGAGTCAAAGCAATTAAATTATAACAACGAACTAATTAACATAATAAAAATGCATGTACAGGAAAATAAAGAGAACAACTAAACTATGAAATGCATAAACAAACACAAAGATAGTTACCAGACTATTGGTGGTCCCCCCAACAAGTCGTGGTCACTTTTTAAAAGAACACCATGCACTCCGCAATATGAATTCACCATAAAAACTCAAAAACGCAGTTCTTGTATAATCTGGCAATGTAAAATGGAAAAACAAAGTAAAAGCATATTTCTACCTATCACACTGATGCTTCTGCTACTTAAAAACTATCTGACCACCTCGGTGGTATTTATAAGGTTTACAGACCAAGTGGTCTACCACAGGAGGGTCGAACCACTTCTAAATTCGACAATTTTCATTAAATGATGCCCTAAATGATAAAACAGAGCGAGCCAATAATTGCTGAGCTGAACAACCAAAAATGAGTTGTCGGAGGCTCAGTAGTTGGAGGGGGCAAGCATGAACAAAACCCACGTTCCCAATTCACCCATCACTGGCTGCCAATACCATAACTTCCAAGTCGCCCTCCTTTTTTGTACAATACACAGTGCTAGGCAGAGTGTCATATCAGGTACCAGAACAAGTGTTGGAAGGAGTGTCAGACTGAGTGTCGGAAGTAGAAACGTGGTGTGTTTTTGCCCTGTAACACCAGAAAAATGTGAATTAGCTCTTGGTAATCATAAAACGCGATGAATTATACCCAATAATGACATTAAACATGAATCACACGTACCTGGTGGAGATCATACCATTTTAACATAAAATTCTTCAAAAATCTCCTTCAAAATATGAATAACACATATGTACATGCAACAAAAGTGTATAATAACCATCATAAAAGTGATCATATCTTGGGCCCAACATTACCACCACACTTAATATTTTGTATGTCTCACTGCAAACAAAACAAAATTACCCCTCATGACTAAGCTTGCCGAGGAGGATCAACTTTGGAAGCTTCTTCTTCTTGCCGTGAATACTTTTCCTTATGCCTCTCGTGTTGCTTCAGTTGTGCTCTGAGGCTGCAGTTGGATTTTAGCAAGCTTCTTGGATTTTTGTTCCGGTAAAGAAATGGCTTGTGCAGGAGGGTTTGGAGTCCTTGGAGAGTGGGTTTTGGATGGAGAAATAGTCCTTAGATCTTATGTCTTTTTGCTAGCCTTGATTGTCAAGTGAGGGTTTACAAATTGATAAATGAATGCATCCCAAGTTTTCCCCTATTTTTTCCAATTCTGCTAAAGAAAGAAGTTTGATAAGGTCATGGTGAAAGAGGTTTGTGGGGGTTGGTTACATTCTTCCTCACTTGAGAGGACATCTTATCCAAGCTCTTTAAAAAGTAGAAGGGGAAATTCAATTGTTTATTGAAAGTGGGCTAAGAATTGAAAATGGAAAGCTTAAAAAATAGAGTATCTACCTTCACTATGGAAACAACGCCAAAAATGATGGGTGTTATATATGCACTAAAAACACAGTAAAAACACTCAATTAAATTGTCAACCTGGGGTAAGTAAACTTAGAGTTGTAGCAAAATATATGCCAAAGGTAGAAGGGCTGGTAGGAGTATAGTCTAACTAATGAAGGTAGCTATCTAAGGATAATCTACTCAAGAAAAACTATCTAATGAGCAAATCCTACTAATCAACTTGAAACTAGGTAGCCTAAGTACTTTTGGGCCAAGGATCGATGGATAGTTCTAAGAAAACAAGTAAAAACCCTACTTGAAGCAAACTAGTTCATAACAATAAGCAAAGGAAACTATTTAAGTATATAAATAAGAAAAATGGAAAAATCAAACTACTTTAACTTGCCAACCTACATTCAATTAGCAACTTGTTAGGTTATGAAAAAGGTATAAATATCTTCCTTTTTCCCACATTTCATGATATCATCTTGATTGACTTTTCGGTTAATTAGGAGCAAACAGGATAGAAAATGAATAATATACCCTTCAGCGTTATTGTTGAAATTAGATTACATAGATCCTAAAATACGATTGGAATTGTTTTATTTTGTTACAAGATTGGTTAAATATTGTCAAACCCGATATAGCAAAGGAAATCTTGAAGATGCGCAAGCTATTGGAGGTTGAGGACTTTATGGCGCAAGGTAGTTTTGAAGATGATTGAGTTTCTTATATTGTAAATTTATAATAGTAAAGAAATACCGAGGATCTCTTGATCCTCGGGATAGATTAATTTACCTAGATTATTGTAATATATAAGGGGTAATAGATCCTGGAAGGGATATAGAATAATTGCACCCAAGAACTCATAACTTAGAATTTCTCTATGTTGCCAGTTTTTGCAAATGTTGTACCAGCTATGAAATCAATAAAAGCTTTGAACGGTTTTACCATTTCTACATACTGAGTTTCAAGTACTAGTGCTTCTAAGGACCAAGGGCCCAGTCTAAAGGAGCTACTATTCGACCTGTAATTGTATCAGTTCAATTTTTGTTTTGTGATTAGATTCTCTTTTACAGTAGTTAAATGAATGCAAAAGTGTGTTGATGATTTTATATCGTTTGTGTGCAAGAGATAGAGATTTCCTTAAGCATTAAATGATTGTTGTTCCAGTTTCTATTACTGAGGTTTGATGCATGACAGTTCCTCATAATTTCATATGCATTGTTCCTTTTACTTAGATTCTCAATTGTTGTTCCTTTCAATTAGTTTACATTTGTTGTTCCTTTCTATTAAGATATAGTTGTTGTTCCTTTTAATAAAAGTACAATTGTTGTCTCTTTCGATTAGATTACAGTCATTGTTTCTTTCCATAGATAGAGTAATTTGACTTTTCCTTTCCAGTAATTTGATTCATAGTAATAGTCAATTCAGAAAGTCTTTATTTAGATTCAATTATTGCTTTTAGTTAAAATGAATTCAATAGATTAATTAGTTCCTTTCCATTTCACAGCATTAGATTTCAATTCCTAGAATATTTAATGAATGATTGAGGAACTTGATTGTTGATAAACTCATATTTGCTTTAACTACATGATTTTATCCTCTACGAGCTATCTACATAGATTTTGCTGATATTCTTGAGATAAAAGACGAATCCTTGGGTTGATAAATTAGTGTTAAACTAAGGCTATTTTTAGACATCTTTAGACCCCAACATTTTGGCACCTTTGTCAGGGAGAATGCCAAAGGTAGCACAGATTGTGCCTCTGGAGGAACAGGTATTGAATATGGAAGGTAAGAAACTACACAGGAAATAAGTAAGATGCTTATGCCAATGCCTACCTTCAGCTGACGCAGTAAGAGGTTGCATAGGTGTTTTATTTCTTGAATTTCTTTTTTTTTCGCGTGAAGTGTGTATGACTAGGAAGAAAGATCTTGAAAAACCAAAACCACCACCAAAAACTACCAAATCCCGGGGCTTGGTGCTCCCTAGGAGAAGCACTTTTATAGACGACATCATTCGAAAAGTTGAATCTCAGGCTTCGGTTGGACCTAGGAAAGGACCTACCTGAATCTCTCAGGGGGCAATTTCACCAGCTGCAGCCCATGCTGATATCCATAGTAAAACTGAAGGGATTGAGCAAATATTTCAAATCACACATCTTCCACCTCTCACCCCTTTAGAAGAGGGAAATTCTCATAATCTAGAGGAAGGAGAAGGAGTGACCAGCAGGGTTGCCAAGGCAAACCCATCAACACCCCCTAACCCTGAATCTCCTGTTAAATGAGAAGGCATACCGGAAATCCTAGATAGAGGAAGTGAAATCAAATCCCCTAGAGGATCAAATAATAAACCACCTCGAATAGAACACTCGGATCAAGAAATTCCAAAATATTTTTGGCACATCTTCAATCAAATGGCACGACCGAACCAACAACATCCCCAGAACTCCATGTTAGAATATATGATAGTTGATCCAATCGCCAATGCCCCCATGAAAGCAATTCCTTTACAAAACCTACCAACTTTTCATGGATTAATTTTAGAAGACCCGGATGCATTCCTATTCGAATTTGACATCCTATGTAGGGGATATGATTACACCTCTGAGCCTCAAAAATTAAAAATGTTCCCCTCCACTTTGAAAGGAGAAGCTCTACGCTGGTTCATGGGATTGGGAGGTGGAACTATAAACTCATGGGATGATATGAAAGAGGCATTCTTGACAAAATATCAGGACTATTGTAGGACCAGGGACCTAAAAGATGAGATCTTTCAAATGTCTGCAAAAGAAAATGAGACATTAGAAGAATACGTTGAAATATTCCAATATAATTTACAAAGATCTCCTTATGGAACATTACCAAGTGAGGTGCTCAAAGCCACTTTGATAAAAGGAATGAAATATGAATGGGTAGAAACATTAAATTTAATGGGAAAGGGTGACATTTATTAGGAAACTTATGTTGACATCATCCTATTGTGCATCAGGTGCTCATGAGGAAGTTCACGGACCAGATCAGGGATGCATACCTGCCTCACCAGAAATAGCCATACTACCAGTGAGGGTGTTACGTGAACTGAAGTCGGTAATCTCTTAGAAAATTTCAAAATATATATTTTGAGCACTCTAACTACACAATTGGATGTATTATAGGCCAAACAGAAGCAAGTAGAAGTAGAATAGACTTTGGCCATATTTTTTCACAGATGCAGAAAAAAACATCATCCAAGGGATTGTCCTTTGGATGTGGTTCGAGTTTGTGTTATTTGCGCCAAGGATGATGCAAAGGAGAAATTCCCATTGCTCCCTGGACTAAAATTTGTTTTTAGAGAAGCAGAAGAGGAGACAAAACCCTTATATCTAATGGCTCAATGTCGTCAATGGAAAAACTGGCCTTCAAATACACTATAGGACCCCTCCTCCTTCTTCTCTGGACAATATAATCAACAAAATAATTATGGTAATGCATGGCAGGGCCAGCTGTTTACTAATCAGAACTGGCAGCCCCAACAATACCCACCTGCAAATTTCACTTGGCCAAACCAGGCCGCTGCAAATCCTAGTTGGTAGAATCAACAAACTACAAGCCCCACTTGGCCTAACACACAATATCCCACCCACCCTGGAAAAACTCAAATAAAAACCCCTACCCCTCGTTGTGGCCCAATACGACTGCCCAAAACCCAAATTGGAATCAGAATTGGCAGCGCCCCATGGGGATAAACAATCAAACCATGGGGATGGCCCCTCAAACCCAACCTACATTGAAAACTCCACTCAAGCTACCCCAGAACCCCCAATCACAATTGCGCCCTCAATTACCAGCCCAACCCCACCCAAATCCCAATAAAAAACCATCTCAACTAGTCCAGATTATGGAAAATGGAGAAGGGGAAATCAAATCGGTAGGATGCAATGAACTTCGATTAAGATCGACGCACATAATCTCTCCTGAAGAAAATGACATTTCTCAAGAGCAGGAGAATGAAAAGGAACCAACAATAACACCCTCGACTGTGGTAATAACTGAAGAAATCAAGCAGGGGGGAAACACAGTCGATCCTGATAAGGATGCAACTCCTTCCCCCCCCCGTTCCCCGTTCCCTAAGAGATTGATGATAACAAAACCTGTCGTATATCCTAACATCGACATTGTATGGGAACTCAAAAATTTATAAGTCAAGATTCCACTCCTACAGGCTCTACAAGACATTCCAATTTATGAAAAGACAATCAAGGAACTATGTGGGAGGAAGCCTATTAGGAAAATTAAGAATTCATCATCAACAGTCCGCGTAGTAAGCACCTTGTCTGATCTAATTCTAGGTAGACAAGAACCATTCAAATACATAGACCCAGGGAACCCCATAGTGATAGTTCAGATACAAGGTTGTTCTTTTCCAAATACACTAGTTGATTTCAGGGCGGCTATCAACATCATGACTATGGATACCTGCAACACCCTGGGTTTTGATTCATTTGAACCCACTCCAATCATGTTACAATTGGCGGATCGATTAGTGGTCAAACCAATCGGCACCAGTGGACTCAAAGGACATCCATTGATACTAGGTAGACCATGGATCACAACAACTGATGCGTACATTGGATGTCAAACATGTAATATGGCAATTTCTAGAGAAGGTTTCACAAAAAATATCATCTTATATCCTCCAGCCAAGCCAATTCTAACCTTCACATATCCATAATTGCCACCACCACGATACCCAGAAAAGGATTTACAAGCCCCTCTTATGATGGAAGAAGCTCTCATACTCAAGAACCATCTAGAGAATGACGTTATCAGTGGGTTTATCAACAACCCAACCATCATGGATAATCCAAAATTCCATATGCTCCAAGATGTTCTAGATTGTGAAGCACAGGGAGACTTGCTGGAAGATTTAATGGAACATCAAATCCCAACTACCGCTGTCCATAACAACAAATCTATTGAGATTGCACCAGGGATATCTCTGAACATTCATGCCAACTTAGATGAGAAACAACAACAAAGGCTAATTCAAGTCCTCTCCAAATACTAGCAAGATTTTTCCTGGGAGTACTCTGATATGAAATGTATTGATCCGCAACTTTGCACACACCACATTTATATTGATAAATATGCCTGGCCTATCCGACAACCACAGAGAAGATTGAATCCTCACTTCAGGGATATCGTTAAAGAAGAATTACAAACACTGTTGGACATAGATTTTATATATCCCATCTCAGATAGTCGGTGGGTTTCCCCATTAGTGATCGTCCCAAAGAAAAATGAGAAATGGTGAATCTATGTTGACTACAAGAACTTAACAAAGCCACTCAAAAAGACCACTTCCCTTTGCCTTTCATCAATCAGGTCCTGGATACTTTGGCATGGAAAAAATTATTTTCTTTCCTAAATGGTTTTAATGGGTATAATCAGATTCAGATTGCCCTAGAAGATCAAGATAAAACTACATTCACATGCCCCTAGAGCACCTTTGCATACAGAGTATTTCCCTTTGGACTTTGTAACACTCCAACCACTTTTCAAAGGGCCATTCTGAGCATATTCAGTGATCTGATCAGTGAAGGAGTTGAAGTCTACATGGATGATTTCACTCCTTATGGCGACGAATTCGATCAAGAACTGAATAATCTGGAGAGGGTACTAGAATGGTGCATAGCGACCAGGTTATGTTTAAGCCACGAAAAATTTCACATGATGATGATTGAAGGTGTGGTACTAGGGCATTATATTTCTGCAGGTGGAATTAGAGTAGATCCAACAAAAATAGAGGTAATCCTTAATCTACCTACACCACATACACAAACTAAGGTACGTAGTTCCCTTGGCGCTTCAGGATACTATCGTAGATTTATGGAAAATTTTGCAAGAACCGCTACTCCTTTACATGATTTGACTGGTAATGTAGAGTTTCAGTGGTCTGAAAAGTGTGATGTGTAATTTGCAGGACTCCAGAAGCTGATCTCGACAGCACTGGTGTTGAGGGGACCAAATTGGAAAATACCATTTCACATCTCCATCGATCCATCAGATATTTCCATAGGCACTTTCCTTGGATAGGAAGAAGACAAGAAACCCTACGCCATTTATTTTATTAGCAAGAATCTTACTCCAACTAAAATTAATTATACACTAACAGAAAAAGAGTTTTTAGCTATTATACATGCCATCAATAAATTTCATCATTATATAACAGGATATCTAGTTATTTTTTATACTGATCATTCTGCTATTAGATATCTAGTTAATAAATCGATTACTAATGGATGGGTCACTCGATGGTTATTACTATTGCAGGAATTTGACATCACCATCAAAGATCGACCCAAGAGAGAAAATCTTGTCGCAGACTTCCTGTCCCGTATACCAAAAACAGATGACTCCTTAACAGTTGAAGATCAATTCCCATATGAGCATCTGTTTTCCATCACCACAAAACCACCTTGGTATGCTGACGTGGCCAATTATCTGGTAGCAGGAAAATTGTCGGCACATTTATCATCAAGGGAAATAAAACTGATCATCCAGCGTAGCGCACGATTCACTTGGATCAGTGGATATCTCTTCCACATAGGAGTTGATCTCCAAATCCGCAGATGCATACGAGATGACGAAATATACGACATACTAAAGGCCATCCATGATGAGCCCTGTGGTGGGTATTTTTTAGACCGTAGGACTAGACACAAAATTTTGCAGATGGTTTATTATTGGCCTTCAATATTCAGAGATGCGAAGAAATATGTCCGGACCTACGATAGTTGTCAATGGATGGGAAAACTAGGTTAGGCTGATGAAATGCCTTTGAAAGCACAAGTAGTTGTAGATCCATTTTAGAGATGGGCACTAGACTTCATTGGCCCCTTCAATCCAAAGTCAAATTAGAAGGCCTATATTCTAGTTGCAATGGACTACATGACTAAATGGGTAGAGGCAGAAGCCTTACCAAATGCAACAAAAGAAGTAGTCATCAAATTTCTTTTCAAATTATTCGTATGCTATGGACTACCAAGAGAGATAATTACTGATGGGGGTCACAATTTACAGCTCATAGAATCACCACTACCCTGGATAATTATCATATTAAGCACAAAATTACTTCTCCATACCACCCACAAGAAAACATGTAAGTAGAAAGAACCAATAAAGTCCTGGAGGCAATCCTGACAAAAAATGTCTCAACAAACTGACAGAATTGGACTATTGAGATCCCAAATGTTTTATGGGCTTACCGCACAACATGGAATAACACCACTGGCTACTCTCCTTATCACTTAGTCTATGGAAAAGAACCCATCTTCCCAATCGGGTTTGAGATCAAGACTCTAAGGATGGCCCAGGAAATCAGACTCGATCTTACAAAAGCACATAAACAACGTCTTCAACAACTCAATGAATTGGATGAAGCACACCTATATTCTGTAGAGCATACAACTATTATTCAACAACCCTAGCACAACAAGGATATAAAAAAATCATTTAAAAAAGGTGATTGGGTGCTCCTCTCTGATTCCAGATTTCAGGATTTTTCGAGAAAATTACAGACACGATGGTTGGGACCATACAAAGTCAATGAAGTCCATGATAATGGAATAGTCATGTTAAGCACCATCGATGGGTCCAGATCTTCATTTCGGGTCAATGGACACCGACTATGACTCTATCATCAATCTCCCTCAAAAAAATCTTTCTAACATGAAGTAAGTAAGGACCCTACCATTCAAATTTTCACTAGATGGGAAGGTAACCTAGCCACTCCAACTCCATAAATGATGAATTCTATTGACACTGTACATATTGTATACAACTTTTGTTGTAGATTTTATTTGAGTTTTTATTATTTTATTATATATATATATATATATTTTACAGTCATTTGAGAAAATAAGAACTAGGGAGGATAACTGTAATGAACTCAATTAGCACTCTTTTCTGTTCTGAACTCTTACTTAATCTCATCACACATACCCTGTCTTTCACAGAGAAATGAATATGTCATGTTCAGAAGCAACAATTGGGAAACTATAATGAAACTCATAACATTAACAAACCATCCAATACTTAATTTTGAAATAAACCAACCCATAACAATTGAATGAATTTAGTTGATGACTAATCAACCCTAGATTCAAGAAAAACACATTTCCAGGTTTCTAAAAATTACCTATTTAGATGGTTAAAAATTTAACAATTGTTGTTCCTTTTGCACACTTGCTAATCCTTTGAGAAGAACAATTGTTGTTCCTTTGTGCACGTTTGTTGTTACTTTGATCGGAACAACTGTTGTTCCTTTGTGTGCGCTTCCTATCCCTTTGAGCGGAACAACTGTTGTTCCTTTTTGCGCGCTTGATGAACCTTTGAACGGGACAATTGTTGTTCCTTTTGTGCACTTGTTGTTCCTTTGAACGGAACAACTATCATTCCTTTTTCCCACCTGCTGTTCATTTTTCCATTCCTTCCCTACATTGTTGAAAATGCCAAGCCATTCCATTGGGGTATGACGTTCACTAAATAATTTTCACCATCATTATTTCTAATTGTCATCACAACGATCTGTCATTATTTTTTGAACTATCTCTCATACCTTATCAAATTTTTTTTGGATTAATCTCTTCGAAATATCTTAAACCTTGTTCATAATCTGTAACCACCACAATTCATTTATTTTCCATTATACATACAAATATACTTCAATGATATTTTGGCATCATATTATAATAAGGAATCTTAAGCACACTTTTACTTGGCATCCTTAAACTTCTTTATGCCATCCCTTACTCTTAAGGAGTAGATGAGCCTCCCTTAATAGAGCCCTTCTAAAAATAAAAATAGAAAAATAAATGTTGGCACAGGGGCAGACCTAGGGTTCAATGCTCAAGAGCGCACCAACAAAACCCTAACTACCAACCCTTTCGGCAACACCTGCGAAGAAGATGAAGTCTCACCCAAGGTAGAGGCAAGGGTGGTTGCAGGACTCAGGTGTCTGTAACCTTAGCTGGGACACAGATATGTGATTATCTTGCTTATAGTGCACTTAGCATCATTTTTTCGTTAAGATACATTCATTAATACACTTCACAGAAAGAACAGAGCACCGTAGTAATTACTCAGATCTAGCACTTAGCAATGATAAATAGGTTATACTTAATAGATTAAGCACTTAGCATCTTATGTATCATATGTTAGAAAAACAGGACCGCGGAGCAATAAAATAAAACAAATGCAGAAACAAAAAAAACAGAAGACACACAATACAAGAGAGACACATATTTATGTGGTTCACCCAGTGTGGGCTACGTCCACCAGAGAAATTGCCAGGTCCTTCCTTTATTATTATCCAGCAAATGAAGGGATGCAACCTACAGCAAAACCCGATGTAAATTCCTCTTCTTTCTCTCACAGTCTCCTCTCTCAGAATACAATATTCACTCACCTACATAGCTGCAATACATTTCCCTCATAAAAGAGGGCTGCCTTCTAGGGCAAAAAACCCTAACATAATCTCTACCGTTAGATCTGCGACCTTATAATGAACGGTCCAGATTTACAATGAAATTA
>JZKD02S1797635.1:94127-116847 GCA_000966675.3 Picea glauca
TAAATACTTCATGGGGTATAGACATGGCTTAAAGCAAAGGACCTCTGCATCAGGAAGATAATCAGGCTCCACAACCAACATCATATATAGCATGCATTCATATCTCATATGCACAAAGAATCAATAGATCTATCTAAACATATCAGAGCACTTAGCAAGAGAGAGACAAAAACATATGCACAATACATAGAGTTACCGTGGTTCACCCCCACCCTGGGGCTACATCCACAAAGTCTTCTTCTGTCATTATCTTCTATAAACCAAGTTATAGCACAAATCCTTCAAGATCCTACCCTGCCTAGGACAAGAGATCTATGTAGCTCACTATATCCTCCTTCCCCAGCTAGGACAAGAGATCTGTGTAGCTCGCTAGGCCCCCAACACTCACATGTGACTTGTCCCGAGTCACTCAGGTTTGACCAGTTCTACTTCGAACGCCTTGATATTGGCTCAAGCTACTTTGAACTGCTACTTTGTGATTTCCTCCTGCTCGACGAACTCCTGGATGAGTGCGTTATTGACTGGTCCTTCTAGGTGTTTCTCTATTGTAATCACGACCTATTGTAGCTCTATCTCTTGGTTCTCAATCTCTAAAAATAGTTGACATGCCTTATCCTGCAAAGGTTGAATTTGCTGCGTCACTTCCAAGACCTTTCTCTGGATCATGTGGATCTACTGCTATGCGACACATTGCTCGTGGGATCGCTTCATTTTCTCTATAGTTGATAGGGCCTTCAATTGCATCTGAAGTGTATCTGCATGCTTCTTCGCCTCCTGGAGCTGCAACTCCAGTTTATGTAATTCCGGGTACTCAGTCAGGTTCTCATGTATTTGTGCACTTCTGGTACTTAGTTTTTTTCATTCTTTAGTGATTTCTTTAATCCTTTCTACTGTACCTTGGGAAGTTATTTCTCACAGGTCACGCTCTTCTTGTGGGGTACTTGGGATGATCTGAAGCTCTAAGTCCACGACTCTTTGCTGCAGTTGATGAATAAATTTATCAAGCTTCATCACTTGATAGTCTAAGGGTTCTTCAACCTTTTGTTCTAAGCCGATCACAGAGAAAAATGATCTATTGACAACTTCTTCGATTCCAATCTGCTTCGTGAGAAGCTGCTCCTTCTCCTTTTGGATTTTTGCTCTGTCTCTATCAAATTTCTCATGGATGGCCTCCTTCTCTTTTTGTGCATCTCGACACTGCTCTAGGATTTCCTCTTGTGCTTGATTTAGGGCCTGGGTGGCCTGTGTTATTACTTCTTTCACTTTCCGAAGGCATACTTCGACTATGTCGGCAATCCTGTGGAGTTGAACTGATTCATCTCCTGCTTCTGTTGTTCCTTCTGGCATGGGTGCAGTGGAGACTGTACGGTTAGAATGAAGTGCTCACTGCACTCCTTGGAGCTCGGCTTCAATTCTATCATACATCGTTTGTTGCTTGGCCTCCTACTTTTATGTAATTTCTTCTATGGCTTCATTCAAAGTTGCGAGGAGAAAGCTGAAGTCATCGGGGTTGAGCGTGGTATTCATCTTGGTCACGATCACTTTTGCTTTCTTCTTAGAGGAAGAATTCAAAGGTGACCCTTTTCTGTTCTTTGTAACTTCAACTTATTCTTCTGGTTGTTGTTTGACTTCCTCTAGGTCGTCGTTGTTACCTTCTTGATCAGGTGTGATGGAAGTTGTCTTTATAGAGTAGCTATCTACATCCTGAACCTCTTCAGGCTTCTTTGTTTCCTTTATCTTTTTTGACTTCTTCATCTTACTGGGCCCAGGTGTGTCCTATGCATCTTTTGGGCTGTCAATATCTGAAATGTTCAATGGATATGCTGGAACAAGGAGGTCCACCGACCATTCCTTGGTGATTTATTCTAGGTCTTCCTCGGTCATCTGATAATAGGACTAAAGTTGTTCTTGGTGTTCATCAGTGCGTGGAGTTAGGTATATAAAGTGGTGGTCTACATCGAACTTTATCAAAGGCCAGAACCTTTGTAAAGTGTTTATGGTTATGTGAGGTTCACCCCCTATGGATTCTTTCAGTTGGTTATAGTATCTGTGAAAAATGAAATTTGATTGCCACTGCTTGCTCATGTCTGTCGAGTACCATAAGGTACTAAAATTCACAGCTAATGGTTCGAATGGGTCAAGGTCAGGGAAGGTTGTGCCTTCTGGTATCTCCCATGCAACAAAGGTGATCAATATTAGCAGCCAACTAAAGTAGAATTCATGCCCCTGGTCCTAGGCTTCTCTATAGTAAATTTCTAGTTGATTGACCAAATATTTTGCCCAATTCATTTGTAGTCCCTCCGCGCACTTCCCTGTGAGGTCAACTATAAATACGAATACTTGTGTAGGTCTATTCTTACATACCATCTTCCCTTCTATCAGCTGACATGCGAGGCACACTACACCATTCTCGATAGAGGCTAACTTGAAACCTCGCACGCCTTTTTCAACACTTCCATAATCCTCTTTAATATTTTGTGAAAGAGCATGGTTCACGGTCTTTCCAGGGTAGTACTCATGGGGATCAGGGCCCTGCATGCTAAGCCTAGTAATCCTATTGATTAGCGTCGGGTCAATAATTATGCGATGGTTTAACCATAGGTATCCTCCGTGGTAACTTGCTAGCAACAATTTCACACAAGCAGTCACCTCCTGATGTCTGTCGAAGTGCGGTATTTTCATAACATTGAGTAGAGTAGACTGTGCAAGGTTCATCATCCATTGTTGAGGGATGATCTTTGAGTTCCGACCCTTATTCCTCGTTAATTACTTAGATGGTGCGAGCATGCTGTAGGCTTTATGGTCTCCCAGTTTGAATTCGCAAAACTTCAACGCTATAACCTTGTCTTGATCTGTGCGGTAGGTACGAACTCCTCTCGGTAGATATGAAAGGACTGGGTTTTATTCAAAGTCTCTAGGGACACTATCCCTATTAATATCACCACTTAGAGGGGGAATGTAAGCTAGTAGGATGGTTGGCACTAACTTCACGTTGGCTCCGTTGTCCCTATGCTTAGTTCTCAACTCTGCGCCTGCTCGAGATGTTCTAGCTCAAGCAGTCGATGGGGAGGCTTCCACACCTCTTGATGACGAGGCTTGGACTCCATTAGACATCCCTCTTTCTGACATGACTCTTTATGTCCTTAAGCTAGCAAGTACTTCTCTCACCAATTCTTCTACTGCGCTAAGCTCGTCAGACATGTAAGATTAGGATCACTATCTCGGGTTGTCAATGGACTGTCAGTATCGTAATCAGATAGAGAATACAACTGGAGTAATCACTATTTAATAAAGTGGGTATTCTGTAAGATCAAGTTCTCTATTGGAAAATGTGTCATCCGGGCATGGCGCGATGGACTAAGTAAGTAACTCTGCAATGGACTGCTTGCAACAGATATGAAGCTTTCATTAACTCCATTCTATCCATTCTGGTGCTGTCCAATGGTCTATTGGTAACCCATAACTTCTTTTCGATCCGTACGGAGTGGTGGTCGAATGGGTATATCGGTTCCAATGGCTATATTGCTTCATCATGGCAAAGTACTCTATTTCGTTGTCCTGATATCTCGACGAAGCTCCAATTCTGCAATTCTTGTTACTGCGAAGTGTCCTCTAGAACGTCTTGTAACCTTACAGTATTAGCCCTTTTCTTTCTTAACTTCCTAGCCTTCTTCCCAGTGAGCCTCATCTCAGTAATGCGTTTACCATTTTGATGTTTATCTTCTATGGTCTTAGTTACTTCGCGCTATTGAAAATCTTTCCTAGGGTTCCTTGATAATACTTCTTTTGTACCAAAAATAGGTAACTCGATCTTCTGCATATCCTCAAGTGTTCTCTTAGCTTCGACATCAGAGTTTCTAATATTGAATATATGAGATTTGCTCTTCTGTTCTTCAATCAAGTGTGTGATCCTTCTGGTCATAAAGTCTTTTAACTCTTGCTTCTTATGTTCCAAAAATTTTTCTTCTTCTTTTTGTCTAGCTTGTTCTCTATCAATCCAAGGTTTTCCTACTAGCATGGTAAACGGGGCGCTGTCATCAACAAATTTAATGATCTCAAAATCTTCCTCTGTCGAAGTTCCATTGATAGTGATAGGTATCTAGGCGATACTTCCACATATGTTTACTAGATTTCCTCTAAAGAAACTTGTTCCTCCTAGGGAATGGATCATGGCAGGCTTTCCTATAGCTTCCCAAGTTCTTTCTGGCATAATGTTCACTTTTGTTTCTTCATCAAGAGTACAGTCAATGTCAAAGTCCCCTATTCTTACTTCGATTTTCTCCTTTTCTTTGAAGATCTTTGACAGCCTACCATGTCAGTGGTCATTCAAGGTATCTTTCATCTGTAACAATATCTTTTCTAATTCTTTCTGGGTTTCTTCTATAATATTGGTCTCTTGATCTCCTTCAGGCTTTGCTTGCTCCATATTCAACTTCTCAAGCCTAGCAATCATTCTAGGGAAATCCAATACTTCATGGTCCATAGCCTTACAATAGAGGCAACTAGGTCTTCTCTCAGGGAATTCCTTAGCAAGATGTCTTGGTCTTATGCAACTATAACATAGGGTTAATCCTCTTTTTCATTTAGATGTTCCTCAATTCCTTCTGTACTGCGCACCGGGATCACAGTGACTAGCCTGCAAAAAACTCTTTCTAGGATCCTGCATCCACTTGTTAGTCCAAACATTCTTTTGATGCATAGGTATAACATATCTATCACTATACTTATTAGATATTTTCATATCAAACTTTCTTTTATCTATAGGAAAAAATCTATCAAACATACCTATATCCATGCTTTAGAAACAAAAAATTTCACTTATCTTACTTCTATAGAGCACAAAGCTTCCAAATCTAATTTTTTTTAACTATTCTTACCATTATCAGGGCACATAGCTTACAGATCTTACCTCTTTTCTGTAGATCTAGCCTTTTTCTTCACAAATATGAATTATTTTCCTGCAGATCTAAAATTTTCCCTTCAGATCTGACCTCTTTTCTTCAGATCTAACCTCTCTTTATTTAGATATGACCTCTCTTGCTTGGCACAAAGCTTCACTGTTCAAACAAAACACTACGCACTAGGGAAACAGGTCTATGCACAGAGCTTATTTTGCCCAAAGCTTCTTCTTCTTCAGCTCCCAGCAATCACAGTTTCAGGTCCCAACAACGGAACCATTTGTTGGCACAGGGATAGACCCAGGGTTCAACTCTCAAGAGTGCACCAACAAAACCCTAACTATCGGCCCTTTAAGCAACACCTGTGAAGCAGATGAAGTCTCACCTGAGGTAGAGGCAGGGGTGGTTGTAGGACTCAGGTGTCTGCAACCTTAGCTGGGACACATATCTATGAATATCTTTCTTACAGTGCACTTAGCATCAGTTATTCCTTAACATACATTCATTAATACACTTCGCAGAAAGAACAAAGCACCATAGTAATTACTCAGATCTAGCACTTAGCAATGATAAACAGGTTATACTTAATAGATTAAGCACTTAGCATGTAATGTATCATATCTAGCATGCATTCATATCTCATAAGAACAAAGCATCAATAGATCTATCTAAACATATCAGAGCACTTAGCAAGAGAGAGACAAACACATCAGAACAATACACAGAGTTACCGTGGTTCACCCCCACCCTAGGGCTACATCCACAAAGTCTTCTTCTATTATTATCTTCTGTAAATCAAGTTATAGCACAAAGACTTCAAGATCCTACCCCACCTAGGACAAGAGATCTGTGCAGCTCGCTAGATCCTCTTTCCCCGAGTAGATCCAACCACTAAGTCCTCCCCTGACCCGTGCACTCAACACTTACAATACTTACAATAGGCACAAATCTCTTATAGTCACACAAACGTCTGATCACATAGATCTACTTTATGCACTAAGACATTCACTTTACATCACACACCCCTCTTTTCATACGCATCTCCTACCCTTCTATTTATACATACAAAAGGCCTAAATAAGGGCCGATATGCCTTTCCCATTACAATATTCCCAAAAAGCCCAAAAATCCCTAAAAAGGGGTGGAGATCCCGTGATATCCTCTTTTCCATGAGCTCCTTCTCCGACTAGATGTCAGAGTACTAAAAATGGTCAAATATGACCAAGTAATCCTCAAAACTTGGTCAAGGGTCAACAATAAATAAATAAATAAATATAACTAATAAAATTTTCCCACAAAGAATAGGGGGTCTCATAACGAGCCAACCTACCACGATCATAGGATAATAACATAAGTGACATTTTTCTTGTCAAAGGACAAGGGGTCTCATCACGAGTTGGCTTGTTCACTTAAGTTAAATATAGTGAGTGGCACTATCACCATCTGGCTACCAAACCAGGATAATGGTATTTTTTGGAAAAGGAGAGTCAAATACTTATTAAGGATACAGGCTCATCTAAGGGTTAAAAGGCAACCCCGTCGAGGCTATGGATGCCTGCTGGCAGTAGTGGCTCTGCCTATGGTATGGAAGATTACCTTAAAAACCAAGTTTCTATGTGTCTCTAGATTTCCTTCACTCAATAACGGGGCTATCATTTCGGTTGTATCCAATAAACCTAAGAAAAGTAACAACATTATGACATGTGGGATGTTATTTTAAAATGAACAGATTTAATTTATTCGTCTTATTAATCCTTAAAACATTTTTTAGTATAGCTATAATAAAATCATTTTTTTTTTCACAAAATAGGACTGACGTTTAATGATTACCGTTAACATATGTTGTTTGAAATTAATGATGGGTCCCCATCAGTGGCGGTAGTACAATCATTACCTCACACCAGTAATAATTGCACTCATTACATTCCCCTACATTGACGGTTGAGGTGAATCTCTACATTAATGAGGGGAGTGGATGCTCGACACGCTTTCTGATAAGATATTAATGATTGTAATAAATACCCACATTTGTAAACACTTGTTGTTCTATGATATTTTCTATTTTTGGTAATTTTTTTTCTCCAAGCTGGTCTAACCAAGTTTGCTACCAGGAACGATATTCATTCACATTTTCTCATAAAAATGGGTGGTAGAAGTGTGCACAGGGAGCCAACTTTACTATAGGTTACAGAGAAGGAAAGATAAATCCTACACCATCTGGGGTGGATGGAGTACTTCAACCGTTTGCAAGGATATGACATGTATGTCACGCTTGAATTATTTCAGAATCTGCAAGGAGAAATCTCTATGGTGTAAGGAATATGAATCTTAGTCACCCCGAAAATCTTAGTAGAGGTCACAGGCCTCCCTAACATGGGCATTCAGTGGATAGGAAGATACACAACATTGAAGGAAGCTGTGGAATATTTCACATACCCTGGGGAAGAATTGGATAAGAAGGGAAAGGAACTTAATCCCAGTACCCTTAGGCAACCATGGAAGGATCTGTCAGGGATAATTCAGCGGTACATCACCTATGATGGATGATACAATGTAATTCGACCTCACCACCTCAAATTGTTGGTAGCCTTAAAAAAACGGTTAGTACTTAATCTACCTTTCTTTCTGAATGCCATATTACATGAGGTTTCCTTAAGAACACAAAAGTCCAAGGATCTTGTTACTGTTATCAACCACCATAGATTAGTTAAACTGGTAAAAAATAAAGCACTGAGTCAAAATCAATTGACCTTTGATAGTCTGATTGAGGCCGATAGACCTTGACAACTGGAGAAGCCTGGATTATGCCATGAAGACCCGCCATAGGAAATTGAATATAGACAGGCAAAGGATACTACCACCCAAAGAGAAATTCCATCTCCTCAAACTGAATCTGAGGCAGACCCTGCCCAAATCACAGAGGCCCAGACCTCACAAACATAGGAATTAACAAAAAAGAGGAAGAGATCAACGACTACCCCTAAATCCATCATTGAGACAAGGAGGAGAAGTAGAAGAATTCAGGAAATGACTGAAGCAATTAAGGATACAACAAAACAGCCTGAAGAACTTCAGAATTTTATAGAACAGTCTCTACAGGAAAATGTTCAAGAAATTGGGCAAGTAGAACAAACCTCACAAAGGAATGATCAGGAAGACACCCAACCAGCATTAGAGCATCTGAAAATACAATTTTTGAAGAGCTATAAGGTAGAAATAGATTAGGTTTTGGGGAGCTTAGGAACCTCAATTGACAGAGGCACAAATAATCTAGAAAAATGCCCAGAACAAGCCTCCTCTTCAAAAGTAGCTGAAGATTTACCTGATATTGAAATGTCTTTCCCAGAGCACACAGGACAGGAAGAACCTCATTTTCAAATGAGAAGCCCTCTTGGACAGATAAAACATTTGGAAGGAACATAGGAACAACCATATTCTTTCCAGAATGAAGAAGACCTTGAGACCTCTCATAAACAAAAATCAACCAAGAGCCATAAGAAAATTAGAAAGTTAAAAAAATAAAACAAATTGTTGAAGAAAAAGGCTAAGAAGGCTAAAGTATTAAAGCAGAAGGTGGGTAAACTCAAGCAAATTATTAAGGAATTGAGGAAATAGTTAGAATAAGTAGATAAGGCCCACAGAAGAAAGAAAAGCAAAAGGGCCAGATTGCAAGGAAGAAACCCTCTTCCTAAAGAAGCAGTTAGTACAAACTCTATGGAGATACAAACAAAAATAGAAGAAGCAGTCTCTACAAATTCTGTGGGGATACAGACAGATAACCCAATATTAAAGGAAACAACTCAACTCCTTGAGCATAATGCTACCATCAAAATATTGGAGGAAGAATTGATGCAGTCTCAACAAACCTTGATTCAAAACAGAAATGAATTACTGACTATAATAGAGCGTCAGGCATTCTAGTTCTAGGAACATAGTGTTATTGTAGATAGACTGAAAGTATAGCTTACACAGGTGCAACAAGAAATAACTCAATCCAAAGAGGAGATGGGCACTATGAAAGAATATCGAGCATCCCAATCTCAGGCACAGGGTGCCACTATTGATAAGTTAAAGGCGGAGTTGGGACAATCCCATTAAGCATTGGCTTAACACAGAGATGAGATGGTCACTAGGGTTGAACATCAAAAGGTTGTTAAACAAATAAAAGTCATGTCAGAAACATAAAGAGAGACTTATGCTGAGCTCACCAGAGCCCAAGGGAAGGTAAAGAAGGTACAAACCCAATTGGAAAAATATTTGGATCAAATCAAAGAAATCTGTGATGTCTACTCTGATGCTATCAATTGCAGAACCCGTACCACCAATTACACTTTATTATTGCTGAAATGATATCTGTTATTGATATTGAAGGCCATCAGAGTAGGTAAACCCATTTCATTTGTCATTGTACCTGAGTTTATTTCATGTTTCAGAGAGCAGGATGAAAAGGTACAATACCTTCTGTGTGAGTTATACTTTCATAATTTCATTTTGGAAGAAGAAAGGAAAGATAACCCTGGCCCATTCATAGGTGACATACAGTTTCAGGCATTTTTATCATTTACTCAGAACCAAGTCAGATGGGGTAAAGTTTACAAAACCTTCATGAAGAGGGAAACTGTGCTAGATCTCTGGATCAGAGGAGAGTCTCTAAAGTCCTTTCCATCCATTATGCGACACAAAACCTTCATGAACAGGGAGGGGTTCGTAGAATCCTTAGCGCCTATCCATCTACAGGTTATACTTTCAGGTATCACACATTTTAGAGAACTCAAGGAAGAATCTCTCGCGTCCTCTAAAATGAGATGGGATGCATCCTCCAGTGAAGTGAAGAGTAGAGAACCCTTTGGGCACAAAAATTTCTTTGCAGCCACCTTCAGAATAGAAATATATTCTATACTGATCCAAGAGGAAGGAACTTCTTGGATTAGGTGCAGATATAATCCCCCTATAATCTAGTTTCCTCCAGAAAGTTACCAAAAAGATTATCAAATTAACAAGAAAAGGGAGGATGCTGCTTTTGGAGTACTAAAGAGAAACAATTGGTTCATGAGACCTGGTGAACCAACTTTTCCACCTTACAACATTACTGCTTTACATGTAAGATCTCATCTTGCATGAGGACATGCAAGAAGGTAAGCCGGGGGGTATGTTAGGTTATGAAAAAGGTATAAATATCTTCCTTTTTCCCACATTTCATGATATCATCTTGATTGACTTTTCGGTTAGTTAGGAGAAAATAGGATAGAAAATGAATAATATACCCTCTAGTGTTATTGTTGAAATTAGATTACATAGATCCTAAAATATGATTGGAATTGTTTGATTTTGTTACAGGATTGCTTGAATATTGTCAAACCCGATATAGCAAAGGACATCTTGAAGAGGCGCAAGCTATTGGAGGTTGAGGACTTTATGGTGCAAGGCAGTTTTGAAGATGATTGAGTTTCTTATATTGTAACTTTATAATAGTAAAGCAATCCCGAGGATCTCTCGATCCTCAGGATAGGTTAATTTACCCAGACTATTGTAATATATAAGGGGTAATAGATCCTAGAAGGGATATAGAATAATTTCACCCAAGAACTCAGAACTTAGAATTTCTCTGCGTTAGCATTTTTTCCAAATGTTGTACCAGTGATGAAATTAATAAAATCTTTGAATGATTTTACCATTTCTACATACTGAGTTTCGAGTAGCAGTGCTTCTAAGGACCAAGGGCCCATTCTGAAGGAGCTACTATTCAAACTGTAATTATATCAGTTCAATTTTTGTTTTGTGATTCGATTCTCTTTTACAGTAGTTAAATGAATGAATAAGTGTTTTGATGATTTTATATTGTTTGTGTGCAAGAGATAGACATTTCCTTAAGAATTAAATGATTTTTGTTCCAGTTTCTATTACTGAGTTTTGATGCATGACAGTTCCTCATAATTTCATATGCGTTGTTCCTTTTACTTAGATTCACAATTGTTGTTCCTTTCAATTAGTTTACATTTGTTGTTCATTTCCATTAAGATATAGTTGTTGTTCCTTTAAATAGAAGTACAATTGTTGTCTCTTTCGATTAGATTACAGTCACTGTTTCTTTCCATAGATAGAGTAATTCACCTTTTCCTTTCCAGTAATTTGATTCATAGTAATAGTCAATTCTGCAAGTCTTTATTTAGATTCAATTACTTCTTTTAGTTAAAATGAATTCAATAGATTAATTAGTTCCTTTCCATTTCACAGCATTAGATTTCAATTCCTAGAATCTTTAATGAATGTTTGAGGACCTTGATTGTTGATAAACTCATATTTGCTTTAACTACATGATTTTAGCCTCTACGAGCTATCTGCATAGACTTTGCTGATATTCTTGAGATAAAAGACGAATCCTTGGGTTGATAAATTAATGTTAAACTAAGGTTGTTTTTAGACATCTTTAGACCCCAACACAACTATCCCATGAAAGCAAGTAAATAAACAAGCAAGCAACTATTCTACTAAAGAAAATAAACAAGTAATCAAAGACAACTAACTAACCTATTAAAGCAAATAAACAAATACAACTAACTAATCCTATTAAAAAAAGTAAACAAAGACAACTAACTAACATATTAAACAAAATAGACAACTAACTACTCTAATATAACTTCTACTACAAGTAATCAAATTAAAACTTATCATTGAACAACCATCTAGCCTAAGAGGCAAGAGGACTACGTTMTTAACTCAAAACTATTTCTAATTCATGAAAGGAAATCTATCTTATTGAAAGMAAGAAAGACTAGCAACTAACCTTTAATCTATAATAAGCAAATTRTTCTCTAACCTATCAATGTAGAAGACTATCTACCCTACATCAACAATAAAACTATCTTCTAAGCTATGAAAGMAAGAAAATATATCTTTTGATCTATGRAAGCRGGAAAACTATYKTTTTAACCTATGAAAGCAAGAAAACTATCCTTTAACCTATGAAAACATGAAAACTGTCTTTTAACCTATGACAATTCAAATATAATGCTGGTGGTTGTGTGAATGTCTTCGGTGTCAGATGATATCTTGATGGAACTTGAAAACAAAGGGAAATTCAAGCGGCATAAGCTCAATACTGATCTCAATAGCAAAGTGAAAGGTATGGATTAAACAATCCAATGAGAATTTAGCCATGACAAAAGAAATCGTCAATTACCCTTCATATTCATTTATTAACCATCAACAATATAACAAGATCATCATTGTACTTATATACTACGTAAGAAAAACTAGATTCAACCATTAACTAAGAAATATAATTGCAATTTAATTCTAGGAAAGGAAATTACATAAATTGAAACTATGCTACATCTATTCTAACAATTCAAAGTTCAAACTACAATAAGAAAATGCTTAAAAACATAAATTAAAACATGACATTAAAAAGTAAACTAACAACTACATTAATGAACAACTAGCTAAGCCAATTCTATATAAAAATGAAATAAGCAAGCTATGATTAGAAACTGAAATTGATCCTATCCATCCATCAAATCCTTGTCAAAGAAAGCTCAAATAAAAACTTTGTTCTATTCTAATTAAAACTTTGTTTTAGACTTGATTCTAAGATCATAAATAAAAACATAATCTAATATCTAACTACACATGGGGTTAGTCTAGGGATCTGCAGATATGTTCCTAATTACAAGATTAATGGATGCTAAAACAATTCATCATACTAACCTACAAAAGAGAGTCAAAGCAATTAAATTATAACAACAAACTAATTAACATAATAAAAATGCATGTACAGGAAAATAAAGAGAACAACTAAACTTTGAAATGCATAAAAAAACACAAAGACAGTTACCAGACTACTGGTGGCCCCCCCAGCAAGTCATGGTAACTTTCTAAAAGCACACCATGCGCTCAACAAGATGAATTCACCATAAAATCTCAAAAACCCAGTTCTTGTATAATCTGGCAATGTAAAATGGAAAAACAGAGTAAAAACGTGTTTCTACCCATCACACTGATGCTTCTGCTACTTAACAACTATATGACCACCTTGGTGGTATTTTTAACATTTACAGACCAAGTGGTCGACCACAGGAGGGTCGAACCACTTATAAATTTGATAATTTGCATTAAATGATGCCCTAACTGATAAAATAGAGAAATCCAATAATCGCTCAGCTGAACAACCAAAACTGAGTTTTTGGGAGCTCAGTACTTGGAGGGGGCAAGCATGAACAAAACCCACATTCCCGATTTGCCCATCACTGGCTACCAAGTCACCCTCCATTTTTTTGCAATACACAATGCTGGACAGAGTGCCAGATCAGGTACCGGAACGAGTTTTGGAAGGAGTGTCAGACTAAGTGCTGGAAGTAGAAACGTGGTGTGTTTTTTCCCTATAACAACAGAAAAATGTGAATTATCTCTTGGTAATCATAAAACATGATGAATTATACCCAATAATTACATTAAACATGAATCACACGAACTTGGTGGAGATCATATTGTTTTAACATAAAATTCTTCAAAAATCTCCTTCAAAATATGAAAAACACATATGTACATGCCGCAAAAGTGTATAATAACCGTCATAAAAGTGATCATATATTGGGCCCAACACGATCAATGATATAAATAAAATGTCTATCTGTGTGAAACTTCACAAATGGTCTGAACTTGTGTAGGGTGTTTGGTGTCATACAAGGGAAATACTCAATATCCATTTTCAATTGCAGGTAATAGGTGTGGAACACCATGTTTGACTGCCATTGTTTATCCATGTCTCTCCAATACCAGAGCGTGGTGAACTTCACAACTAAGGGTTCGGATGGCTCAATCTCAGAGAAGGTCGCACCTTCTGTCATCTCCCAAGCAATGAAGGTGACAAGGATCAACAACCAACTGAAATGAAAATCAGAGCCCTAATCCTGATCTTCACGACATTCTTTCTCTAACTGGTTGACGAGGTAGCTCACCCAGTTCATCTGTAGTCCTTCAATGCACTTTCCCATGAGGTCAAGAATGAACCTTGTGACCTGTGTGGGTTTGTTCTTCCTTACTAGCTTACCAACGATCAACTGTCAGGATAGGCTCACTGCACCATTATGGATGGAGGCTACCTTGTAGCCTCGATTCCCTTTCTCCACATCGCCATAGGTATCTTTAATTTTCTGCACCAAGGAATGATCTTCAGTTTTTCCTGGATAAAGGTCTTTTGGGTCTAGTCCTTGCATGCTTAATCCGGTGATCTGATGGATTAGCATTAGATCTATGGTGATGCATCTATCTAGCCATAGATAACCACCATAGAAACATAACAACAGGTGTTTAACACACGCATTAACCTCCTGGTTCCTTCCAAAGTGGGGTATCTTCATTACGTTCAGGATGGTGGACCTTGTGATGTCCATGGTCCACGATTGGGGGATGATATTTAGCTTATTCCCCTTTGTCTTGGTCAAATACTTATGTGGTGCGAGCATTCCATGGTTCTTGCAGTCTCCCAAGTTGAATTCATTGATCTTCAACGTCATTATCTGTCCTAGCTGTGGTCCATCTATGCGTATCCCCTTCGGGAGGTATGTAGTGATCAAGGTATAGTCGAAGTCCCTCGAGACACTGTCACAACTAACCGCACCAGCCATAGGTGGGATATAGTTGGGCATGATAGATGGGATGAACTTTGCATTCACCAAGGCATCACAATGCTTGGTTCATTTCTCTGTCACAGATCGGGATGGTCCATATCCACGAGCAGTCAATGGGGATGCTTACACTCCTCTTGTTGATGAGGATTGGACTCCTATTGACATGACCTTCTCATCCATGAGGTCTATGAGGATCTCTTCGATGGATTTCTCTATTGCACTGAAGTCACCCGACATGCACGCTCGAGATCAGGTTGGTGATCAAATACTCAATGTAATCGAATGGGTGGCGAGGTCTCAATAGGCACAACGCGAAAGAAACTAGTTCTCTATGGGATCGAATAATTACTGTTTGCAAAAGTGTTATCGATGCAACACTTGATGGGATAAATAGATAACATCGTAATGGATTCCTCCAATGGGTAGGAACGCCTCAATCAATGCAATTCCATCCATTATGGTGTGGTCCCAATGGTTTAATGGTGATCTTTCCGGCCATAACTATGGTTTGAGCCATTCTGGAGCATCGGTATAGTGATCTGGACACCTCCAAGGGTCATATTGATTCAATGTGGTGAAGTTCCAATATTCATTGTTCTGCTATCCCGACGAAGTTCAAGTTCTGTAAACCTTCCTTCTGCAAATTCCGCTCTGGAACTTCCTGCAATTTTTCTAACCTTGCTTTCTTCTTGTTGAGATTTTTGGCTTTCTTCCCTATGATTTGAGTCACTAGGTTCCTCTTTTCACTATTTTTCTTATCTTCTCTTAGCATAGTAACTTCGCACTGTTGTAGGTCGTTCAATGGTAATACTTATTCTCTTTCTGAAGTAGGTTCTCTACTCTCTTGTACATGCATGTGTTTCGAGTCTTCCTGTGTTATTTCAACTTTGACATCCAGATATCTGGTCCTTAATAGCTTCGATTTGTCCTTCTATTCTTCCATTAACTGCGCTATTCTCCTAGCCATGAAATTTCTTAGTGTTATAACCCTAAATTGCACTATCCATGCTTACCTGGCATCAGGCCAACTCATTTCCCTTCATTGCCAAAGCCATGCTGAACAGACTCTTCAAAAACCTCCCAAATTAAGTAACCTGCGCCCTAACCTATCACTGGGCGCATTGGAATGCTGGCAGGCCTTCTGCAACACGCGTTGGAATGCTGGCAGGGCCACTACAGCCCGCGTTTACCTAACAAAGCAAAAAATCAGGAAAGTTTCCGTCGGGACGAGAAGCTTTTTGTCAGTTAACTGGAACTCCCAGCCATGCATGGCCGAGAGTTCACCTAAAACCCTAGCTCCTTCTAGCCTATAAAAGGAGGGGTAGGGGTACTATTCAAAGGAGGAAAAATCATAGCAAAGAAACTCTGCCAAATTGCCGAATCTATTTTGTCCCAACCCTTTAGCCTTTCCTCAAGCTTTAGGAGAATTCAAGAAAAGCAGTTGGAGGACAAAGAAGAGGAGGAGCCCAGGATCAGGATCGAGGAACGGTGGACAGTCTCTATAATCATTGTAAGTTGGTTCATATTGAGATTAATAAAAAGATACTTTTCCCGTCCCAAATACATGAGTCTTATATGTTTTTATTTGATTTGTGTTTAATATCTAACCCTCTAGTAGATCAATAACATGCATGTGTAGTTTTTTCTTGATTGCAGAAAATCTTTTTTGGAAGGAGCAGCAACAGCAAGGGGATAAAATCTCAATGGAGGATCTACACCAACTGTTGATAAAAGGGTTAGTTGGTTCTTCCCATGTTTGCATGAGAAAAAGGGGTTTTAGGTTTGGGGTAGAAGGTTAAAAGTTATTTTTTTAAGGGTCATGATTTGCATACAATTTTAAGCCCTAGCTTGTTAGTCCGTAGGGTAGAATAACCCCACAACAGAATTGGCGACTCCACTGGGGATATTTTACTCTTAGGGTTTCCGGATTTGGTTAAAGATATTTTGGGTAGTTCAAAGAAGTTCAGTCTCTGTTTCTTTGTTTATTTTTGTTGTCTGTTAGGTCAATGCTAGCAGGGAACCTGGTTATCAATACCAGTCTTCCTTGACTGACGCCTGACATTTATTCTCGGGACACACAGAGGTACACGCGGCCTGTAGAAGGCCTGCATGCGTGTGCCTGCACCCTAACCTTCTACAGCCCGCGTTTGAACGCTTGTTGTAGTGGTTTCAGTAGCATGTAGAGCCCAGGAAGCTTAAGAGGCAGTCCCCTCTTCCCTGTTAGAAGTTTACCTTCTCAGGGGGATTTTTGGATCCTGTCTGGTTTTTGGTGGTTACTGTCTTGCTTTCAGTCTGCCTTTTTGTGTCAATTGTTCTTTGCATTTGTTTTCTTTTTTGTAAATTTTCCTTTTCTGTTGAAGTAATAGCATCCAAGCCTTTCAGAGACCATGGTTGTCAATACCAGAGGCCTTTTTCAGGTTTGGGTTGCTTGTGTGTTGTTGTATCTCATTTTTTATACAGACCCGTGGCCTGCTTAGGTTTAGCCCGCGGGTACCCGCGGACTGTTGTAGCTCAGCACGCGTTTGCACACGTGCTGTCTTGGTGACAGTCGCGGGCTTGATTGGCAACTTTTCAGCTTGGGTGGGGTAGTCATCCCCTCCTATGGTGAGAAGAGCTCCTCTCAGGGGTCTAGAGTCTGGGGCTGCACAGTCAGCAGGTTAGGGCATTTCACCCTTAGCTTGTGTTTTTTATTTGATTTTTTGATAGAAAAGACAAAAGAGAAAAAAATATTTGTTTTATGGTTTTTAGGCAAGTGTTAGAATCGGTGTTGTCTTGATTGATTTTTCGCATTTTTGTGCTCTGATTCTTTTTGTGATCTGCGCTTTAAGCCAGAGTTTTCTTTTCATTCTCTTGGTTTTGATCTTGTCATCATTTTTCCTTGTTGCGTTATTTTGCAATAAAATAAAATAAAAAAAAATTTCTTGTGTCATTTTCTTCTTGATTTGAGGATTGTGTTGTTGCATCAGTAGCTAGGAAAGAAGTCTTTTTGCATAATTTTTTTGCAGTGCATGTCAAGTATAAGTAGCTCGCAGATCTGAGTGAAAGTCCTTCATATTTACTGCATGAAATCTTAGTAATTTTGAAAAGAAAAGAAGTCTTTCTTGTTGAAAAGTTGTTGGTTTTGCATTTTAGTAAAAATTTTGTTTCCAAGCATTTCTTGTTCATTTTGCTTTGAGTCTTTTTACACACCATCAGTTTCACTTTCGCACCTTGTGACTTTAAAAATCCCATTAAAAGCAATGCTAAATAAAATCATGTAGACTTTTCTGTTTGTAGGGTGCATACACTAGCTCAGGAATAGGGCCTTGGAATAGGTTGGAGAGTAAATTCTCCAAGGCCACCCAAACCAAACATTGGAGTCTGTCAATAGGGAGTGTAGAAGTCCAGTTACGGAAAGTTATTCAGGACCCCCCTCTAACTCAGGGGCTAAAAATGAGGTCACGTAAGGAAAGGTAGCGGAGATAACCCCTCCAACGCTAGACCGAGCGTTGTGGAGAACACATATAGAGGATCTGTTAGGGGATTTTGTCGTTTTCATTTTCCACGGAGATTCGTGGGTCTCGAATCCATTTGAGGTCCTCAGTTGTCTTCCGGACCATTTTCTCTCGATACCCTTGACAGGTTTCGGGCTTGATACCCTACTCATTGTGGTCTACCCGACTGCCGACTGTACCCGCCAGATAGTTGTTCACGTGTTGGAAAACTAGTTGCCAATATTTTCTAGGGACATACACGGGTGACTGCGGGGGTATACCGCGGTACCTAGGACAGACATCGGACCAACGCTTTGCAGAGTATACCTGGAGGGTGCTTCCGTATTCGAGTTTCACTTGCACCGGTAAGTTGCTCTAGTGTTGGTTGTTGTAACTGTTCTTCCAACTGGTTTAGTTCTTGCTTGATTTATCTTCTAGGGGCTTTCTTTTAGTGCGTGTTACTTTTTGTTTGTGTAGAATACCTTAGCGTGTCGTGAATATTTTCACACCATGGAGGATTCAGAGCTCCGCCGGTCACGAAGGCTTCTGGGCATGCCGCCGGTGATACTGGAGCCACCCCCGCCACCCTTGAGGTGGAAGTTAGACCAACGAGGGTCTTTCGAAGCAACCGGTCTCACATCATTGAGCCTGAACAACTCCCGGAGGAATCAGCCGCCAATCTTGGATCGGTTGAAACCTCAAATGCTGATTCTTGGCTGGACATTATTGTGCCAATTCAATTTTATGAATGCCTATCAGTGCCTAACCCAGTTATGGAACAAATCACTTCCTCTGGGAATTCTTCCATTCCCATCATTGTTGCTACCATAGGAGAAGCTTCTCCTAACTTGCCTTTGTCGATGATCCGGGCCACCATGGTCTTGGCCGCAACTACGTCGCATAGTGGACCAATTCCATCTATCACGGCGACCACACCTCCTTACACACCTAGTGCGACCGACCCTCCATTTTCATACGGGATGCCTAGTTCAGGAACAAGTCCTGCACTCACTACCTCCACTTTACAGACTTTGGGTCTAGGGGCAGGGATCTCTAATGCTTCTTTGCAAGGTCAACTCGGGGGAATCCATGTCCCTTTCAATGCTTTTCCTTACGTTGGGGGTCATATCCCTCCTTCGTCCCCTTCGCTTGGTGGATTTCCTCAGCAGTCCGCCGGGCTACCTGCACACACGAGTCCATTTGGAGCTGGGAGTCAAGGAACACCTGTGCAAACTCTGTCGGTAAGTTCGTCTCCGTTTGTTTGGAACGGGACGTTTGGTAATAACACTTTCGCATACACTGCTTTCCCATCAGGGGTCACACCCATTTTTGGACAGTCTACACTGGCATAGGGTACTATTCCTGCGCTGGGGGCACATATACCAGGACCTTGGAACTCAGGACAAGGATCCGTTCCTTCATCTAGAATTTCGTTCTGGGGTAATTCTTTTCATAGTCAATGGAACCATGGATAGACCTCCATGCCTCTCCCATCGGGAGCGGCATGGGGTAATCCTTCCCATAGTTTGTCAAACACGATGAACACCCAACATCCTATGTCCTTCATGGGGAATCAGCAAATGATGTCTCCTCAAATGCAAAACCCTTACGCTGGTCAGGGCCACGGTTTCTACCAAAATCCTGGCCAGCAACCAAACTTTTCCTGGCAACCTGGTGCCAGTCAAACCCCAGGACCCTTTTATCCCGGCTATTAGCAGCAACCTAAACTACCTTTCTTGGCGATGTTACACTTGCCAGATTTAACATGGTTGTTGAATGATCCTATCTGTCACGATCCGCGTTGGCCTCCTATGCCGACAAAGTTGCCTTCGGACATCCCAAAGTTCGAGGCCAAGCCTAATGAAGATCCAGGTGATCACGTGACTACTTTCCACTTATGGTGTTCATTTAACTCACTGAAAGATGACTCCGTCCAGTTGCGATTTTTTCAACGCACTCTTATTGGGAGTGCCACGAAATGGTACATAGAGCTTGATCGTTCACGATATTCCTTTTTCGGCGAACTGGTGATGGATTTCCTTAACCATTTCCAGTTACCTGTGAGATACGACGCTGGCACAGAGTTGTTAGCCAATTTCTCGCAGACATCACCGGACCATATCTCGGATCATATTTGACAGTGGCAACGCCAAAAGAGTCTTATCAAGGTACCCGTCCCACCAACATTCCTGCTTGAGTGGTTCCTTAATTCTTTGGTTCCGCAGTTATCCAAATACGTCGCAACTTCAGGGGTCTTCTCCGAGGAGGAGGCCATCATGCGAGCTCAAAAGTTTGAGCTTATCCATTCTCAGTCTGGTCTATTGTACACCATCTTTCCGGATGCACCACGATCGATTCTGGACAAAACCAGACAGAGAGTCGAACTGCATGCCGATGGTATAATTGGTTCGGCACAAACCAAGCCCGCTGAGCAATTGACAAAACAATTGCAACAGTTATCTATACAACACTCAGTGGCCAGCCAGACTACTGCTTTGGCTGCTCCTCCTACTCAAACGTCAGAAGTACACTCCATATAGACGACTAACCCAAAGGCCAACGAGCAGCCTGAAGGGAAGAAAAAACAATGCAAGAAGAGTAAGGGGGATAAGAAACCAACTGATAATGCTGGCGAGGGAACTACCGAAAAATGGAAGGCGAGGTATCTGTACAACCTTTGTGCGGAATACCACCCAACCCACCTATGCCCTCGACTTGCAGAGGCCCAAAATTTTGTCACATAGCAACAACAAGCTGTGTTGACTAATCCCTTTCAGCATGGGCAAAATTTAACTCAAGCCTCTGCAAGTATGGAGGGGGGCAGCCACAAAAAATTCCCTCCCCCCAACAATCCATCTTCCGCGAATGTATATATGGTGAAAAGTGACGCTTTCATTACGACTAGAGCACACGACTATAACAAACCAAGCGCCTCTGAGAAGGGCAAAGAAGCCGAGATCCCATCTCTTCCTCTACAGATCGATAAGACGTTGGGTGAGACAATGACACGTATCCCAAAAGGTGCGTTTAAGCGAGCTTCTCATAATCCAAACGCAAGGGCCGCCCAGAACTACTCTGTGGTGGAAGATTTATCACAAACCCCTTGTGCTATGTCTGCTTTGGAGGTCCTCCAAAGTTGCCCTGCTCAGAGGAAAGCCTTGTTGGCTGCTTTAGGCTCTACTGAGACCTGTAACCCGGGAACTATCATGTTATATACGACTGACTTGAAACCTTGTTTTCCTTACCATGTCGTGTTTCAGATAGTAGTGGCTCATCCCACGAAAAATTTTACACAGAATATCTTCCGCACGGTGGTAGATGAGGGTGATTCGACTTGCGTTATGTTGTTAGCATGCTGGAAAGCCATTGGTCAACCTGAGTTGTCTCCATCACCTACTCTCCTTACTGCGTTCGATGGTCATTCTTTCCGACCGCATGGCATCATTCCTTCTTTCCCTGTGCAGTTAGGAGGAAAAACCGTGTACGTTGAAGTAGAGGTAGTTGATTCCCCCATCGACTACAATCTGTTGTTAGGTCATAGTTGGACTTATGCAATGCAAGCGATGGTCACTACAGTTTTTCGTGTCTTACTGTTTCCACATGAAGGCCAGATAGTGACTATTGATCAATTGTCCTTCTCTCGACCTGACCCATCCTTGGGGGCATCCACGGTTCCCATGGTAGATAATCCTCAAGACGGTGTCGTCAATATAGGAGTTGGTTTGTGCCCATCTTTGATGGGTACCTTCGATTACCCACCTCCTCAAGGCGATGCCAAGTTTATATCGACTCACCACAAGGCTGAGATTTTCCATGTTTCGTCGTTCCGCACGACTTACTTTCAGGATCCGTGGACTCTTCCTTCCCCATCAGAAACGATGGATGCAACAAGGCATGCAGGCATGTATACGCCCTTGTCGGCTGCTGAAGTAGCGTACTCTTTGGTCCAGCAAGCTTCAGCTACTCCTGATCCGATTCCCGCTCAAGAGTTGGATCCACTCCTCGAGCCTATCTGGGCTCAGGATTCTCTTGTCAACACCGATTCGTTAGACTTAGTCTTGCCTTCTGACGAAGCCATAATCAAAGCAATGATTGGTCTGGACAAACCCTGGGAATATCTTCATCACAGATCATACTTCCTCTCGGAGTTACACCGAATCGAGGCAGGAGAATTCACTATCACCATGACGGGAGATCAGCCTTGTCCCATTAACCTCTTGGCTACACAGGATATTTATGCTGAGGGAAATATGGCGACTATCACTGCCATGATACCTATCAACATCTCCCGAAACCCTGGCATCGTGGAGAATGTCTTCGTCGGAGCGGATTTCTCCCCCGAAGAGATTTAGATTTACACGGATCTTTTCAAAGAATTCCGCGACGTTTTTTCATGGTCTTACGAAGCGATACTTGACATCGACTCACAAAGTGTCGATCATGGGCTACCTTTTTTGTTCTTCAAGCTCGCTTTGAGACCCAAAAGAAACATCCGATGAGACTACATTTATGCTTTTCGATCTCGTCCGGATTAACTGAGAAAAGTAACCATCATGGAGTCTTCTTTAAGCCCTTTTCAGACTCCTTAAAGATGAAAAGATTTCTGAGTGACCTTGTTTCTTCACACTCGTTAAACTGGTCCAGAAGAACATTCCTTAAACGGGTCTCCTTTTAAGCCCTTTTCAGACCCTCTAAACATGAAAATATTGTCGAGCGATCT
>JZKD02S1797635.1:152707-167853 GCA_000966675.3 Picea glauca
AGTTTTGAAGAAGAGAAGTCACTTGACAGGGAGTACAAACCTTTTGACATTGAAAAAACCACTAAAAAATGACTTTTGGAGAGGAGCGCTCCCCTACCCACTGTCAGGGAGTGCTAGCACTCCCTGAGCCTCTTTAGGGGAGTGATTGAGCACCCTGTGCACCCTTTTGGGGGAGTGGTACCCTTTTTTTTAGCAAATTCTGGGTTTGTTGAGGCAAATAAAGGAAGAATCCCTCAATTCTTGAAGGTAGTTGGATTTGAATAGATGGTCAAAGCATGATCTTAGGGGAGATACTCAATTGAAGGAGAGGAATCCGTAACTCATCCCAAATATCTCTCAAGTGTTTGAGCCTCTCCAAGTTTATATAAAGAGGCCTTCTCATGGTGAAATGGAGAAGGAAGATTGAGAATTATACCTAACTTATGATCTCATAAGAAGGTATTGACAAGGAAGATTGAGAATTATACCTAACTTATGATCTCATAAGAAGGTATTGACAATGGAGATTGAGAATTACATCAAAATTATGATCTCATGAGTGAGATTTCATCAAATCAATCAGTGGATATTACTTGAGAAAAGGGGTTGGACAAGGAGAACTGGAAGAAGTTGGTGCACCTTCATTCAAAGGATTGTAAGTAATTTTACTTGTTCTCATTAATAATCAATGCTTGACCTCTTTCTTTCAAACTTGTACTTGTTCCATATGATTTTGTCTAAAGTATATGGATCTATGCTTGAGATAATCTCAGTATAGTAGGAATTACTTTGTACCTTTGTTTTTCCTACAGGATCTATCAAGGAGCTCGGGATCAAAGCTCAGCCAGGGCTTTGCAAGGACAAACGTCGCTAATAAGATACATATATTTCTCCTTCTCTTTCATTCATTATCTTGATTAGATCTAAAAGGAAGTCAGTGTCCATGTTAAGCACTTTTCTTTCTTGTCCTTAGGAGTCTAGAGGCCAAGAGGGAATCCACTTGTTCGCAGGGGGATTCAACTACAACAGAAAATGGTGACTCCACTGGGGAGAAGCTCTGATTTTTGTTTCCATTCCTAGATCTTGTTTTGGCCCTTCTCCCACTGATTTGATATTATCCATATTGTCATGTTGATTCTTAGATTGGTTTGATTGCCTCATTATGTCATCAGGATCACCCTGATTGACTAAATTTCCTTCATTTTTTTGAGTTTTTGGGTTTTTTTCTGAGTTTTTGGAGCAAAGCGCTCCCCTCCTATTGTTTTCAGAGCACTAGCACTCCCCTGTAGCCTTACACAGAGAGTTGGAACGGTCTGGTGCCCCTTACACTAGAGTGATACCCCATTTTTGTGAGAAATTCTCTAGAATTTTCATCTTATGAAGCTATTTCTTGGTTTTGGCTTTTGCTCAGGGTCCCATACTCTCAGTCCATCTTGATATTGGTTTTCAAACACCCTTATTTCTGAGAATTCATTCTCTCTTGTTTGGATTTTTGGCATTTGTCCTTACTTTACAATAACTCTTTGTCCTTCACAATTTGGAGTCAATTTGTCGTTTTCTTCTCGTTTATCTGAGTGAGTGAAAACTTTGTAAGGAGTTTCAAAGGTCTTTTGTACTTTGATTTTTGGTCTTTGAGTCATCTTGTCCAATATATTTTTCCTTCCTTTTGAGTTTTTGGTTTCCTATTTCTTGTTTGATCATAACAAGGATGTCTTTTGGTTTATGTGAAGTTTGCTTCCAGATTGTTTAAATATCACAAATATTGAAGTCTGATTAGCATAGGATGCTTTACATATACTAGTTATTAGTCACATACAAAAATTTTAGCAATGCATTGGATTCCTTATTGAGGACTATTGCATGAGGTCATTTCATCTTAGTGTTTGACAGTGAAAAGGAAAATCTGTCTCCTTCCCTTAAATAGACATTCATTGGAAGAAAATATTGCTTATCATTTCTTATGCATGTTTTGGGAACTGAGTCATAATATCATCAGTCTTCACTCTCATACACCTATGAGTAAACAACAGCCACTAAAATCAACTCTTAACTAAAATTTATCAGACTTTTTTACATCTTTGTTAGCAAACCTACATTAGTTTAAAGTGTATGGATTTGGAATAGGTTGAAAGGATAACTTTCCAAATCTATCAAACAAACTTAGCATCTTGTGATAGGGAGAGAAAATCCAATTGTCGTATAGGTTTTCTGGGATCCCCCTCTCACACAAGAGTTACGCACAAGGTCGCATTTGGGTGATTTACGGAGATTATCCCTCCGTGGTTCAACTGTTTGTAGTGGTCGGATAATATATTGGGGGTCACTTGAGGGTATACCCACGATTATGTGTGGGAGCCTCTCAATTTTATTTCATACTTGTTATCCTGCCCATACGTTCAGATCGGACTATCAACTGTACTCGCCTAGGGGATGATTGTGAATTGGTGACCTTAGTAGTCATTATCTTTAGGGTCTCACACAAAGTGACAGTGAAGGGAAGTCTCATTGTACCTGGAACAGACGTTGGTCAAACTCACTCGGGCTCCTTGGAGGGTAAATCCACAATTACCACATGGAAGCTTGCACCAAGGCATAAGTCCATTAAGAAGGTCGCCAACGTAACTGATCCACTCGCTCTATCTTTGCCCCTTCCTATTTTGATCTCGTGACATTGGATTTCATCACCAACTAGTGGTTTCATTGTGGGAAGGTTTTGTTTGATTATTGGCTCCTCAGATTCATAGCATGTGTTGGTTGTGTTACTTAGTGGACCTTAGGTCAAGTTAGTGTTAATGGCATCAAATCCTGAGAGTACCAATGGAGGAACCCCTTCTCCTGGGGAACCTTATACCTTTCCTTCTTTTGGAAACTTTAGTCCTCCATACATTGCCACACTGAGTCTTCCGGGACTCACCATCGGATTATCAGTTTGGTTTTTCCCCACTCTGGTGATCTCGAATCCTCCTAATGTTTCAACTACACCTAATACTTTAGATGTCAGTACACCACCCACACATCAACCTCACGTCGACTTTTCTCCTTCTTCTCCCATTAAGTCTCCTTCCCTTTCTCCTCCTTCATTTAGTGAAAGCTCTAAAGCAAGTAGCCAGGTTGATCAGAAGAAGAAGAAAAGAAAAGATAAGAAGAAGAAGAGCTCGAAAAGGACCAAGGCCCCAACAACATCAGATGTTGGATCCAATCAACTAGTTTATGTTAATAGTATTGGGAGTGTTGATGAGGTCAGAAAGATTAAAATGAAGAATCTGAAACCCAAATTCCCTTGCAGTCTTTGTAAGGGTGACCACTTTTTGAGAGATTTCCCTGGTATTCCCAAGGTATTAGAAATGTGGTCCTCCACGTCATCGACCTATGTTGGTCATGTCGGTGATACCCCGTCAACTAGTGATGTTAATGTTGGTAAGAAGAAGACAACTGTCAAATTCCCTTGTATGTTATGCAAAGGTGATCATTATTCTCACCTTTGTCCTCGCATGGAAGAGGATTCTTCTCTTTTGAAAAAACTTCAACTTCCAAAAGGCTATCGTAATATTTCCCCAAATCCATCATTAGTTTATGGACTGGTCAATCCGGTTCCATCCCTAGTCAGTTCGATTGATTAGGTGGTCAATCTAGTTTCCTACTTGATTGAACCATAAACCCAATTAGTTGATTCAGTTATGTCATCGATCAGCCCTACTCTTCATCAAAAGAGTATAACCCAAGTAGTTGATCTGTTTTCATCCTCGGTCGACCTCATTCTCCTGTTAGAGAGTGACACCAAAGCGATCGATCCATTTCCACCCGTTGACCCCATTCTCCCCTTGGAGAATGAAACCAAAGTGGTTGATCCAGTCCCTTCCTCGGTTAGTCCCACCCTTCCTTTAACGAGTGCCAAAGTGGCTGATCCAGTCCCTTCCTCGGTCAGTCCCACTCTTCCTCTGAAGAGTGCCTACATGGTTGACTTGATCCCATCATCGGTCTATCCTACTCTCCCTCTATAGAGTAAACCCGATACTTCCCATGTTTTTCTCGTTGATACAAAATCTACCGTGCTAGGGGACATTCCACCTTCTCCCACGAAACCCCCTCCAAGAAATGAGGCCATCCTTTTTTATTGGGGTGCACTAACTGGACCTCGTCTTCCCTCTAACATTTCTTTCCAGATTACAATACAATTTTGTGGTCGGGACATTCCTCAAACGTTGATAGATGAAGGTGCGTCTGTTAGTATTTTGTCCTCTATTGCTTAGCACACTTTGGGTTGTCCTCAACTTGCGCTGGTTACACAGAATCTGCTAGCTTTTAATAGAAGAAATAGTCAACTTTTAGGGACCCTTCCTCAGTTTCTTGTAACTTTGGGAGGGAAAACTATCTTTATTGATGTCATGGTAGTCTGAGACCCCTTGGATTTTGCTTTACTCCTTGGGTGGGATTATGTCTATTCCATTAAAGCTGTTGTGTCCACTCTTTTTCATGTGATATCTTTCCCTCACGATGGAAGAATTGTGACTATTAATCAACTTTCCTTCATTGGTCCTAACTGGATTACCTCCCTGAATGGTTCTTATATGAAGATAATATCATCCCCGCCGCATGTCAATTATGTGGCGTTATCTCCCATGACTTCAACTTCTGATGATTTGGATCTGTATTTGACATGGTGATCTCTTCGGTAGGGCTATTGGAGCATGCTATCCTTACCTCTATTGTGACCCTCGACATGTGTTCCTTTTAGAGTGACTTTCTTCCATCCAGTGAATATCTCTTGGAATCCATGATCGAGTTTTATCCCTTGACATGCTGTCCTTCCAGAGTGTTATTCTCTTGGAAGCCATGATCAAGAAGAGTCCACGAGCATAGTTTCTCTTCTCTGTAGAAAGCTCGTTAAAAAATGAAACAGAGGTCACAAGCATAGTTTCTCTTCTCTATGGAAAGCTCGTTAAAAAATGAAACAAAGTTCATGAGCACATTTTCTCTTCTCTGTGGTAAGCTTGTTAAAAAATGAAACAGAAGCTTTGAGCGTAGTTTTCCTCTCTGTAGAAATATCGTTAAAAAATGAAACAACAATCTGTGGATTGAACCTGGAGCCTTGAGCATAGTTCTTTTCCTGTTTCAATCTCATTAAAAAATGAAAAAATCACCTCTCCTGTCAGTTCGAGTCTTTCGCCAGATCTCGTAGATGTCGAGTCGAGTCTTTCGTTAGGTCTCGTATTTGAACCTTATTTTCATCCACCTATATCCTTTTTCTCCATATAGTAGAGAAATTGGTGAGAACCTCAAAGTCGATGTATGGATTGAAGCTTAGAGGGCATGTCTCTAGCATTTGATGAAATTCTACAGTTAAGCCACCAACTTTCAAGATGGGGGCATAATGAGCTTAGTATTTGTTCTTTCTCGTTCTCATAAATATATGAGAATGCAACCAAGTAAATGTTTATCTCTTTTTTGGACCTGCATGGTAAACGAAAAAGGAACCCCTTGGATTCATCTTTGAGCTCTTTTCAGAATCTCTAAACATGAAAATATTTCCAAGTGATATTGCTTCCTTTCCCACTCGTTAAAAGGTTTGAAAGGGCATATTTCAAGTGATAATTTATCTCTTTTTCGGCCTCGCGAGACTAACATTATGAAAAAGGACAACATTGGAGTCGTCTTTAAGTTGTTTTCAGACTCTCTAAATATGAAAAACCACTGATTTTACCTTCTCTGGACTCGTTAAACAATCATACATTGAAGGGCCCATATGGGACCGAAACCTTACTTCTTCCAGTTTGTTAAACAAAGGAAGAGGGACTTACCGAAGGTGAGTTACATCGAGCATGTGTTACCCTCCTTGAGCTCGTTAAAATTAAAAAGAGGTACTCATCTATTTGGATGGGGTGGGGGAATTGAAAGAAGCAAGCCAAAAAAAATTTGAGAACACCACCAGTAGCTCTTACGGTTTCCCTTGAACACAAAACTTTGTCTTTGCACTCATTTTAATCCACTGAACCTCTACAATGAGCCAATCCTTTGAGTTTCTTTTACTTCTTTGGGTCACCTAACGAAATTCATAGCATCCACTGCATTATCATGTTTTGGTCCATGTCAATTTTCTGTTGTTGTGCCTTAGTGTTCAAGGGAAGTATCTGCCTCGAGAATCATCCATCAAAAATATCTTGTTTCAATACTTATGTCATTCCATGTTCATTTGATATACCAATTACATCTCTATGTCAGTTTCATGTTGTTTATGGGGGATACATCAAGGCTCTCCTTCGACGAGTCTATTCCTGTCGACTTCAACACATTATCCAGGAACTAGACTTAGAAACCAGTTAGTACCTTAGGACTTGCATGCCTCAATGGCAGGCCTCCTCATGTTTGACAGTGGGTTTACATCATTGACCCCATATCAGATGATTCCATGGATGTTCGAATTCATCTCATTCATTCAAATTCGTCGGGATGTACTAGAGTACCTTGGGAATCATTGACATCAATGGTGATTTCCCTCATGCTTGTTAACGATTTACATCATTGACCGATAATCAAATGGTTTCTGCCATGTTCGACATCAAGACATCCATTCACATGGTTAGATTTGTACTACATCAGGATCGGTAAGAAGACCCTAGGTTGATTCATCACTCTTATATGTACTTTGCCTCGAAGGATTTCTTTTGAACTATGACACATATACTATTACATAGATCCACTTTGTATTGGTCGTGGCTATGTCTTGTCATCTCATAGATCCACTGTGTATTCTTCGTGGCTACGATCAGTTCAGGTCATAGGAATATATATCCACAGTGTATACATAGTGGCTATACCTTTTGTCAATATAATTATGGATCTGGAGTGTATTTTATGGCATTCATACCTAATTTTTTTTTATCACTCAAGCATAGGTATGCCTGCCTTGGGTTTTGAAACATGTCATAATATTTGTTTGATGGTTTTATGCATCTTTTTCCAGTTTCTCTACATCCATACCCTTTCTCGAAAAATTCTACAAAGTACTTCAGTCATCATCATCTTCTAACTTCATACTTTGGGGGGAAATCTGTTACACCTCAAAATTACTCACTTCGATAGTGTCGCAAGTGTCGTCATTACAAGTGTTGTAAGTGTCGCATCTTTTCTGCAAGTGTCACATCTTGACTACAAGTGTTGCAAGTGTCAAAAAACATCATACTACCATCTTTCCGATGTTGTGCCTCTAATGACATCACAAAGACACTTAAGACACCCCAAAGACTAGTTTTGAAGAAGAGAAGTCACTTGATAGGGAGTACAAACCTTTTGACACTGAAAAAACCACTAAAAAATGACTTGTGGAGAGGAGCGCTCCCCTACTCACTGTCAGGGAGTGTTGGTGCTCCCTGAGCCTCTTTGGGGGAGTGCTTGAGCACCCTGTGCACCCTTTTGGGGGAGAGCTACCCTTTTTTTTATAAAATTATGGGTTTGTTGAGGAAAATAAAAGAAGAATCCCTCAATTCTTGAAGGTAGTTGGATTCGAATAGATGGTCAAAGCATGATCTTAGGGGAGATCCTCAACTGAAGGAGAAGAATCCTCAACTCATCCCAAAGATCTCTCAAGTGGTTGAGCCTCTCCAAGTTTATATAAGAAGGCCTTCTCATGGTGAAATGGAGAAGGAAGATTGAGAATTATACCTAACTTATGATCTCATAAGAAGGTATTGACAAGGAAGATTGAGAATTATACCTAACTTATGATCTCATAAGAAGGTATTGACAATGGAGATTGAGAATTACATCAAACTTATGATCTCATGAGTGAGATCTCATCAAAGCAATCAATGGAGATTACTTGAGCAAAGGGGTTGGACAAGGAAAACTGGAAGAAGCTGTTGCACCTTCATTCAAAGGATTGTAAGTACTTTTAATTATTCTCATTAATAATCAATGCTTGGCTTGTTTCTTTCAAACTTGCACTTGTTCCATATGAGTTTGTCTATAGTAGATGGATCTAAGTCTGAGATAATCGCAGTAGAGTAGGAAGTCTTTTGTACCTTTGTTTGTCCTATAGGATCTATCAGGGAGCTCAGGATAAAAGCTCAGCCAAGACTTTGCAAGGACAAATGTCGCTAATAAGGTACATATATTTCTCATTCTCTTTCATTAATTAGCTTGATTAGATATAAAAGGAAGTCAGTTTCCATGTTAAGCACTTTTATGTCTTGGACTTAGGAGTTTAGAGGCCAAGAGGGAATCCACTTGTCCGCAGGGGGATTCACCTACAACAAGGGGTTATTCTACAGGTACCATGGGTTAAATAAGGCTCAAAAAACACACAACCTTTATGGAGGATTACCTCTCCAGGGGAATCTTACCGATTGGTTGTTAATCCCATGAGGGCCCTTATAACAGATTATGTTACCTCCAATATTTAGCAAGGAGTCTCAGGGCCCTCTTGGGTGAGACATACCTTCTTTAGGGAGGGAGGCCCCTTTCAACCAATTTACCTTGTTTGTGTGCGTATTGGCCATTTGATTTTAGGTTTTATCTTTGATTACTAGTTGGCCTTAGGATTTATTTTATGTATCTTGAGTCTTAAGTCATCATGGAGTCGGACCAGCCTCCTCGCTGGTCATGTTGCTTGTTACAGTTACCACTAGATTTCGAGTCTTTTCCTTATAAAATGTGTAGATTTATTAGACATGGTACACACACCTCCACTTTTTAGACTTGTGATTCTACAAGGATGAGTACTGAACTGATTCTTCGGAACACTGGGAGCCCTTCGACTCCCACACCTACTATAGTTAATGGCACCCCTTCGACCCCTGCAACCACAGTGGTTGTAGTTCCTGAGGCACCCATCATTACTATTGTTCATCCTATAGTGAATTATAAATCTCTTATATCAAACCCATTTGAGTCTCTTGGTCACTCGTCGAGCTATAATGTTCAATCCATCCCTATGGCCTCTAGTCCTTTTTCCTATGGTATACTGAATTTTGCTTCACAATTTTCAAAATCCATCCGAGTTGTCCCTAATACTAGCATTGGACTTGGGGGCACTACACCTCCTTAAACTCCATTTTAATTTGGTGGTTCTCAAATCCCTCAAACGACTCCTAATATGGGAGGCATTCCCTCTTTTAACCCCGGGTCTAATCTTCTTGCTTTTGGGTTGAGAAACCAACTCGATGGAAATGATTTTTCTTAAGTTCTGTCCTATACCCTCGCCTCCTCAGTGTCGATTCTGACCAACAAATTTGGCATGAGGAATCCACCTCTATCCTCTGGATTCACACCCAGATGAGGTAAGTTTCACACCTTGGGAAACCCCCAACTCGGAGCCATTCCGACTGGGGGAAATTTTTATAACCCCCATCAGATCATTCCTACTGGAATGATTCCCAACCAAACTCTTATGAACCAACCTGGAGGAGGGTCTTACAATCCTAGACAGGGCCATGGTGCTTACCAGAACCCTGGATGGATTGCATTTCCTCAAACACAATCTTTCCAGGGAATTGGGGCTAGATGTCGCAACCCTGTCTATCTTTTTTGGCCATGATTAATCTACCAGACTTGTCTAAGTTGATGAACGAACCTGTGTGTCATGATCCTACTTTCCCCCCATCCAGACCAATCTTTCTCTAAACATTTTGAAACTCGAAGGTAAGAATGGCGAGGATCCTGGTGATCACATTACCACCTTTCACCTATGGTGCTCCTCGAATTCCCTTAATGACAATTCCATTCGGTTAATATTGTTTCAACACACGCTCATTGGGGTCTCTACGAAATGGTATATCGAGCTATCTAGGGGGGAATATGGGACCTTTAATTAGATGGTTTTAATATTTCTTAATCACTTCCAATTGGCAGATCGTTACGATGTTGACCTAAAACTTCTGTTGACTTTACACTAGGACACAACCACTCATATCTCAGATCATATACAGGAGTGGTGTAGATGAAAGAGGTTGATTAATACCTCCATACCCTCAAAATTTATTTTAGAATGGTTCCTTAAGTCTTTGCAACCTCCTATATTGAAGGATGTTGCTACATTCAAGGTTACAACTGAGGAAGAATCAATATTCAAAGCTCAACAGTTAGATATTATATACACTCAGTCTGGGATGTTATACCATATTCTTCTGAACGCACCATGGTCAACCTATGACCCTAGAAAAAATCATGGACCTCATGCCAATGGCATTGTAGGCTCCACCATTGTAAAATATGCAGACTTGGTGACAAGCCATTTGAAATAATTATCTCTAAACCAATCTGTAGGAGGGCCAACTTCATCCATGTCTTCCAATCCCACTCAGTCAATGGATGTACACTCTATGAAATCATCGATAGGCCCAAATGGTAACCAACAACATGGCAAGAATAATAAGAAAGGACATAATAATAATCGTAAGGGTGGGAAAAATAATAATAAACCCAAAGACAATGGTAATAATGAGAAGATGAATAATAATGTTGGAGAGGGCAAGAAACAAAGGCATAATGTGAAATTTCCCTGTAATGTTTGTACGGATGATCACCTTACTCATTTATGCCCCAAACTTGTGGAAGCTACGAGGCTCTTATCTCTACCGCCCATCGTGCTGATGAATCCTTTCCCACATAACTAGTTGTTACACATTATTTTAGTCACCCTGATGATGTTTCTATAGCATGTGTTTAAGCTCCAAAAATAACCTTTCTTCGTGAGAAAAGTGAATGGTTTCATCTTCTTTAAAACCTTGTTAAGAAAGGACGTCGTAGGGTAACAATAAGATACCGTGCGACGATGCAAGATCGCTGCAGTCTGCCCTAAAGCTGGTTTGTGGCATTTCCACAGGTTGCACTATAGACAGGGTGCGATGATGATGAAAGACTAGGAAAAGGTCAAAATTCACAAAGGTTCTAGAAGGAAATATTCTAGAATATGAGGTGGAATCTGTATGGTTGGGATCCTACTCACTTATCTGATTTGGTGGGATTATCCTAATCTCTTTAACTATTTCTATTTCTTCTATATAATGATGGATTTATCACGGAAAAGGTTAAGCAAGGAATAAATGAAGGAATAAGCTGAGAATTGTGTGAGGGATTCTATCTCAATTGATGCTTGAGGTCTTCATTTGTCCATCAACTTATTGTGGATCCTCTTCATGCAAGTTTGGAGAAAGTGTGCGTGTTGGAGTAAAGGGCCACCGAAAGGGAACCTTGCAACATCAAGGTTGTTTGGTTGTATCTTCCACTTTTACTTAATATAATACAGTGGCATGTTTCTTTCCCATAAAGTCATTCTCATTTTATTACATGACTCCTTGATCACATGTATAAGTTTTCATTGAACATACTATTATTGCTTTCACTTTGTTTGGTTTGTGTCACTGCAGGACCGATATCACAAGAGCACCGAAGAGAAGCAAGGACAACAAAGACATAAGGAAGCGATATTCAAAAGTATGACATTCATCTCTTATCTTGTAGTAAATTCAATGATTAGATCTTAGGGAAAGTTCCATGTCTTGTCTTGTTTTGTTATAGATCTAGGTGGATCTAGGGATATCAGTTTATCTCTGCATTCACCAATTTATCCAATAACAAAATTGGCGACCATACAGGGGATATGACCTGTTTATGGTTTTTTGCTGTCCATTTTCCTTTAGCCTACCTCCTTTCATTTTAATCCAGTCTCTGAGTCTATGGGGGATCCATCCAGACTCTCTGGATCTGAAAGTTCATGTATACTCTTTGTCCTTTTTGCAATTTTTCTTTGTTTACAGAGATAGCTGCGCTGCATCCCATATGCAACCTACAACGTCCCTGGATCACCACACCCTGCCTGTTTAGACCAGTGCATAATCTCTGCACCCTACCCATATCTAGCCTGCGAAAACGTCAAATTGCCACACTGTACCATATTTTTGGGTTGCGACGTTTCCTGTAGAATTTATTGGATTAGGTCTTTTTGTCTTTTGACACCCATTTTTCCTTTGATCACCTGGGAAGAAATTTTGGTACCAATATTTGACTGTTTTCTGAGTGTAAGACTCGTTGTTGATTGGTTTTCAGGGATTGAAATACCTTCTTCATCATTTTACAAGTTTTTACTTGCTTTTTGTCAACAAGGACATAATATCTAGATTTAAATCTGAGTGTTTGATTGATAAAAGTTTTTGATTTGATTTAAATTTTTGGATTTTTTTACATTTTCGGGATTTCTTGTTGATTGGAAAATTATTTTCGTTTGTATTTATTGAAACACTTTCTTGTCATCTTCATTTTTATCTTCAATGAAAGTTTGATTTGGGTATTTGTTGAGTGTATCTATTTTCTTTGATTACTTTTCCTTTCTTTATTATATCCCTGACTTGGTTTTGGAAAGGATGAATTAGAGTCATCTATTCTTTTTAGTAATCATTGATAAGAAAAAATTTTGCATTGAATATTTTTTTACAAGAGAACAAATTGGGAAATTTCATTGCTTATGATTGTTTGGCATTGTATTCAGTCAAGAAATTACATTTATTAGCTTTCGTGTTTCCGAAGAAATACTTTCTCCCTACTATAATTAGAGTTCATTGAAATGAAACATTGCATCTTTCATCTCTTCTTGCATATTATTGGGTGAAGGTATCATACAACATAAATTTCATCTCCATCTCCCTCTTGCGTAAGGAACAACCTCTAAAATACTACGTAATTTTAAAATTTATTAGTAACTTTTATTTTCTAGAAACTCTTTCCACAAACATTAGCTAGGATAGAGATTTGGAATAGGTTGTGAGGCATACTCTCCAAAGCATAAAACACACTGTATCATCTTGTGATAGGGAGTGTTCAAAACCACTTGCAACATTTTGTCCTGGGAATCCCTTCTCACATAAGGGTCAAACCTAAGGTAGCATTAAGGCTGACAGAGTTACTCACCCTTCTTTGTTGGTGTTGGTGTAGATATTGCATGTATTACGGGGGTCACTTGAAGGTATACCCCCAATTATGAGTGGAATCCTTTCGAGTTTATTTTGGGCTAGATACCCTGCCCTTCCACATGGATTGGACTGTCGATTGTTACCCCAAGAATTACTATTGTTCTTGGTAGCCTTAGTAGGCTATCTGTTTAGGGTCTTATACGAGGTGACTGTGGAGGGGAAAGTATTCACGGTACTTGGAATCAGCGTTGGCCAAACTCATTCAGGCTCCTTGGAGAGTATACCCATGATTATGTGTGGGATATTGCACCAGGGTGTAAGTCCATTAAGAAGTTCATCAACGTAACTTTTTCACCCACTCTATCCTAGCCCCTTCTTATCTTGACTTCACGACGTTAGATTTCATCACCAACTAGTGAATTCGAAATAAGAAAGTTTGTTTTCTTGGTTTGATTTCTATATTTTATTAGCAAGTGTTGTTTGTTTTCGTAGTTGGCCATAGATTTTTTCCATAAAATATTTGGTTTGGCCAATATTGACCCTCCACGTCATTCACATAGGATGCAAGGGCTACCCCTAGAAGATATGGAAGGTTACCTACCTTTGCCTCCTAACTCACTGAAGGGATCTCCTGAGCAGAGAGTGGTCCAGGACAACAAAACCCCACAAGTGGAAATTTCCAACACTTTAGAAGATTTCTGAATCATTTTTTATTCTCTAGAGGCTTTCCAACTTCCTCCAACTCTGTTACCATATTCTGGATATGAGAGATGTATTCTCTGAATGAATTCATTAGGAGAACTTGTTGTTGAAACTTCTGGAATACCGACTGGACCTCATATAGGCCCTGGAGTAGAGAACCCTCTTTCTAGTGACATATTTGGAAACCCGCCTCGCACTGTGAGAGACCTTTATGGAAACTTGGGGTCGGGTCCCGATTCACCTGTCATCTCACAACTACCTGAAATGTATGTTACCTACATGACACCTTTATACCATTTTGCTGGTACAACTCACAATATCACCATCATTCCAAACACATAGTCAATTGGCCCTCGCTTGAATTTTTCTATCCAGATGGCCCACTCTACTATGGTCCCACACACTACGACTATTCCTACTGGGAATGTGGTGGTTAACCAAGATCCCATTGGCACACCACTTTCTTCTAGACCTATCTTGTCACTTCCTCTTGGGTATCATGCTTTGAATCCTTCCATCGTCATCCCTACCCAAGTTCCATCTAGATTTTCTGGACTTTTTGATCCACCTGGGTACAATGTTGCTGTCAGTTTTGTTCCTACACCTTCCCAGGTCCTCTCCAGAGGATCTTATCCACATCTTCTTGGGGGATATGGCCCTAGTGTCTCCAATCCAATTGGAAGCACCCAACTGTTGGAAGATTGGTTGTTGTCATTGATGTCAACCCCAATCATGGGTTTTGGACCGCAAGATTGATGAAGGTATTTGGACATGAAGGAAAATGCACATGTAGATACAACACCCATGGATGGATAGTATACATCATGTTGTTTCCAGTGGTATGTGGCATGTCACGTGGATCCCCATGGTTGAGGAGAAATGAATTTTTGAAGATGACAAAGTGAATTGAAGAAGGAAGTACATGTAGGCCCTGAAGATAATTAAAGAAAAGAGTTACAAAATAAGAAAGTGTCAGGTCGTCCCTAATGTTAAAAGGAAGTGACATAAATGGTATAAATAAAAATCATTATACATTAATTTGATACAAGTCGAATTTTAGAGGAAATAAGAAGAAAAGAAGGCCGTATTTCAAGGGAGGATGAAGTCTTTTGGTAATGTGTTCTAAGGTATGTTATTTTCATGTCATCTTACCATTTTTTCTATAATGTTTTTTATAGAATGATTCAGATGGTGAAATAGCTATGGTATTGATATAACATATCAAGGTACCTATGGTAAAAAATTTAGCTCTTTGTTCACTCTAATTATGGAGGTACACTCTGTGGAATATAGGGTTTGTGACCAGTCCTAAAGTTAGTCAATAAACAGGTGTTCCGGGTAAAATAGTCATAATGTATTCATAGAGAATCCAAATGAAGTGGGACAAATTTCATTGGAAATAGTATGGACTTTAGTTTCTTGTGTGGGAGTTTCAAAATCGGATGTTGATTATTGAGCACAGGGAATTCTGTGCAAGTTCACTCTCCTGAATAGACCAGAATTGAATAAAGTCTACCATTCTTTCTATAACCTCTTTTTGGGGAGGATTCAAGGAGTGAAAAT